>ML675620.1:3096349-3117892 GCA_007922155.1 Mesoclemmys tuberculata
TAGATAGATAGATAGATAGATAGATAGATAGATAGATAGATAGATAGATAGATAGATAGATAGGGCAACCAAATTATACTCTCTCTCCTCCAACAAATGTAGTTTCAAAGGGCCTTTACACATAACAGTCTGGAGAATTTATGGATCACACAACTCCTGATTCTGTGCATGTCACATTCTTGAGTGACATTAAAAATTTCTTGGCTCCTGGTCATGTTTTATTCCTGTTTGTTTTGGTGTTAGTGCTGATGTGTTTGGAAGTTGCATTTCTTCTTATTTTTAACTCCATTTGCTTTCATACAAAATAAAAAACCTGAAGAAAAGACAGAGATTTCATTGTCCCACTATGGCTAGATGATGATGAGTTTTTCAGCCAGAAGGATAGAGAAAGAAAGAGAGAGAAAATGAGAAAACAACTCTAGAGTCTGTTCACTAGAGTGACAGCTAAGTGGGCATGGAGGCAGAAGCTGGATGGAGTGGGATGAGCAAGCGGCCTGTCTGGAGGGGCTGAAAATCTGTCATGGTAGGGGGATGGTCTGGAGGGACTGGCCAGAGTGGGGGGCTGAGAGGCCATCTGGGGTGGGCTGGCTGGGGGGCAGAGCTGGCTGGAGAGCAGGTGGCAGTAAGCAGCTCCTCTGAAGGGGCTCGCAAGAGGGGTAAAGAGACTGGCTCAAGGGGTGGACAGAGTGTGAGGGACATGGCTGGGTGGTCTGATCTAGGTGCGGGGGTTGAGATAGGGTTGGTGGGAGGGACTGGTTGGTGGAGGAGAAAGGGTCAGGGGCCTGGTGGGAGGGGCTAGACAGAATATAAAAGAAATATAAAATAAATTAAAATAACATAGCTTTTTTAAGAGAGGGGTGGCACAAAGAAGAGCCATAATTAGACTATGGAGATCATTACCAACAAGGGGAGAAACTGAGACAAATAAATGTGGCAACATTTAGAAAAAGATTGGATTAGAAGAATACCAAAATTTTAGTTGTTGTGCTAAAAGAAAGGCCTACTCTATCCTATGTGTGTTTCAAATAGACAAAATGGGCGAGATTCACCAAAGGATCCAAGCATCTCAGGATGACCTGCTGAGGTTCCTTCCAGTCCTACATTTCTATGGGTCTGTGATTTGTGTGGGTCATTCACAGACAACTAACCAGCTTTCATTATTCATTCTGTTTAAGTCTGGACATTTCAGGGAGAGGAAATGAGGAGGTTCTTGGAACAAGTGGGGCCAGGTTCCCACTGGAGAGTATCACTGGTTGATTTGTTCTAGTAAAGAAAACCTCACCGTCATTAGCTTCCTGGATTATATTTCCTTACTAGCTGATCTCTGGACTTCGCTGCCCTGCTTGAAATGACTATGAAGGATCGTCACTGAGAAGCCATCAGTGGGAAGACATGTGCTGGTATCGAGATCAGTCAGACCTGCAGAGTAATCCTGGTTGATACACAGGGTGCTGTAGCCTGGGGGAATCACCGTAGTACATCCCAGAAAGGATCATGCCCTGACACCTGGAGATGGTGCACTCAGAGAACAGTGACAATTATTTTCTTTTCTCTCTACTTTCTTTCCCTCTCCCCCCCATCTGTTTGATTATTTTCCTCTCTTTTCTTTTTTTCTTCTCTTCTTTTCTTCTCTTTCTCTCTCTTCCTTCCCCTCCCCTTTCCCCTTTTCTTTTTTATAGGGAGGTAGTTGAATGAAGCTGGCCAACTCTATTTTGGTGCACTTTCATTTACTCATTCACCCTGCTTTGAAACGGGAGTAAATTGAAGCATGCTAAGGAACTTTTAGTACATTCCAGAAGTTTGCACATGGACACTTCTATGCAGCAGGCTTGTGCAGAGTGATTTACACTTGCTGTGAACTAAAGACACCTCTAGACATGCCCTGACATGCATAGGCTGAGATTTTCAAAGTTGCCTTGAGGGGATTCAATGGGAAATTTTATTTTTATAGAAAAATATCACCTTATCTATCTAGCTAGCTAGATAGATAGATAGCTTTCTTTCTTTCTTTTCAAGTTTTTTGTGTTTCTGACAAAAAAGCCCAACGTGTTCTGCTGAAAAACATATGGAAGAAGTGTTGTCAAGATTTTCCAAAAGGCTTCAAAACACTTCTAGATCTGAGCCAAAACAGTGCAATGTGGATTTTGAAAGGTATCCCCAAATACTGAGGGCCAGTGAATAGAAAATTTCATTTTCTCCCCACACAGAGGTAAAGGACATCTATGAAATAAGGATGTTTTTTCCCTACAACAAGAGCAGAGCATGCACTTTCAATCCATTGATAATCCTTTTGGATGAAATAAAACATTGAAAGAGCCCATACAGACCTTGACTTATCACAGATTTTAAACATGTGCCTGCATAAAGCATGTAATTGGTCTCATTGAAGTCAGTGGCACTATTCACGTGCTATTTTGAGTGCCTTCTTAAATCAGGACTGTAAAATCTGCAGGCCAATGTGAGCAGTATGTTACCTGCCCTGTAATGACCTTGAGTTGACCAGCCCCATTGTTCACCCACAGACAGACAGGAACTGAATTCGGTCACGGGAACTGTAAAGTTCCTACAACTATTTCCAATGTTGCTCAGTTGCAGCTGATGACACTGGTAGCATTCCAAGTTGGTTTCTAACACTGCTAACATTGCCCTAGAGAAATGGGAGAGCAACAATCTAACCAATGCTCTTTGCTGTGCCTGGCTACAAGTATATAGGCAAATGGGAAGTGACTGATGGAAAGCTCCTCGTCTAGAAACATTCAAGTGTTTTCCAAAAGATGTAAAAGCAGGGAGAAGGTCAGAGGGTTTAGAGCAGAAGGTAAAACTCTTTTATTCATTTTCCTGAAAATTTTTCCCTGTTAGCTCTAGAAAAAATATCATTCTTTATAATTTTTGCTGTGTGAAAAGAAAAGGCTGAGAGACCCTGCCTGGGCTATGCAGTAACTTTCATATTTTCTTCCTTGCTCATTCTAAAGTCCCATCAACCAGTTAAATACTTGGTCTGTCATATTTGACCGATCTGAGAGTAGGTATCTTTCATGATCTGAGCCTACAAAATTGGTGCCCAGGAATAACTTCATTCATGCAAGTAATCCTGCTGACATCATGTGAATGGGGATACACATGTTTGTAAACTTTACAATCTCTCATGCAGCCATTACATGCAAATCAAGATTGATAGATAAGTATGGGGTAAAGCTAAATGGGGCTTCATTTATGGCTGATTGGTTGAAATGAAAACATTTGCAAAAATGTGTTGCTTACACGTTTGTCAAAATTTTTTGAAAATCGCAGCCTGAAACCAAATTTCAAAACCTCATTTTTTTTTCCACTGTCCCAGTGTGGATAGATAGATAGATAGATACATAGATAGATAGATACATAGATAGGGAAGAAATAAAATATTAATTCTGAATAGAGATTTTCCAATTATTTTAATTAGAAAAGTTCTTGCAGAAGGGAAAGAATTTCTAAAACACCTAAGGAGTTCTAAAATACCCAATTAGGCGTATTTATTCCTTGAAAAGTCAATGTTTCTAACTCCATTATGCACATTGGAAAACTCCCATAGAATGGAGGAACTGGTTTTGTCGTTCTTGTTCAGCAAACTTTCATCACTGTTTTGCTCATCCATTTCCTAACTGACTTTACTTTACTCATCACTGATGTTTTAGGCTGGGACCTTCAAAAGTACCTATAGGGCAGTTAGGCACCAAACTCCCATTGACCACTGTTCGCCTAACTCTCCTATGTTTTGAAAAACTCTCCTATGCTTGTTATGTGCCCAAAACCTTCATTAAGGCTGTTACTACCTCATGCCCCTCCAGAATGCGGTTAGTGGCTAAATTTCAACCTCAGAAAAGCAGAAATGAAGAGTTAAGGTCCATGCCACTCCCTCGAAGCAACCTTTACTCAGTAACTCTTGTGACTTGCAGTAACCACTTGTACTGCTTCATTTCAGCTGATGAATGGCTAGAAGAGAAGTTAAACAACACCCCCACCTGAACTTTAAAGTGAACTAAACCAAATGGTGAGAGGGTCAGAAACAGAGCCACTGGCTTAGTGATTCTTTACCATGGGTATTTTCACACGTTACTTAGAAATAGATCTGTTCAGAAAATTTGATGATCTTGATAGCTTGCCCTTTAGCTTGATTAGCATGACCTTTCTCAATTTCATAGGATCATAGAATATTATAGTTGGAAGGAACCTCAGGAGGTCATTTAGTCCAACCCCCTGTTCAAATCAGGACCAACTCCAACTAAACCTAAACTAATTTCCCTTCTGTAGAGGCCATATATGCTCAAGGCAATGTCCAGGTCAGCCATCTTCATTTTTACTTTAGAACAGTAAAAAAAATTAATGAGAGAAGAAATGAATGACTTTTTTGCCCAACAAAATTACTTCAGGATCATGTATCCGAATATGTCAATGGGTGTAAATGGATTGGTCTATGTGTGTGTGTAGTTGTGACATGCTGTACCGCATGTACACCCTTATGGTATGATTTGTGCATCATTCATGTTCACCCTTACAATGTAACTGTGTATGGTCCAATGCAAAGTATGTCATGTAAGGTGTTTTTGGAATGCTCATGGCATACTGAACATTATTATGGTAGCGTGTTCCCTGCTATATCATATATATGTACAGATATGAAACCCTATTATATCATATCCCTAAATGTGTATCTCATATGGATTGAATATATGCAGACAAACACACAGCTATGTTTCCACACCCAGCAGAGGCATGCATAGAGGAACAACGGACTGGCCTAAGTACTTGTGAGCACTTTGGCTTCAGAGGGAAAAATCATGCCCAGGGCTGGACAGGACCGATCACCTGACCCAGGAGGTGTCGAGGAAACTTGTTAAAAAGAAAACGGCATCTTTGTTTCGGGGTTCTCCCCTGGAATTGATCTCCCAAGCAACATCACAGACTGGCACCTACCCACTGGCAGAAGGGGGGGCCTGGCTGCAAGACGTATCGCAACCAGCCTGTATGGTAAGCCAACGTCATAGATTGAAAGAGACTGAAATATTAATCGTAGTTTAGGAGGTGAGTTATCTTTTAGTTGATTGTGACTAATGCCTTGATTTATGTTAAACTGACTTGGAGTCACTTAAAATCCTGCTGTAATCATTAAACTTATTTGTTTGTTTTATCTCAAACAGTGCATGTGGATCGAGTGTGTGCAGAGACCTCGCTTGGTGGGACAGAGATGGTGTGTACCAATTTCTTCGATAAATTGACAAGCCAATGTAAAGAAGCCTGCGGGGTGCAGTGTGCAGCACTGAACCCTACAGGACAGCAGTTCCCGGGGTCCTATACTGGTGTTCATTTTTTAAAAAATTTTTCCTGCCATAAATGGAAAATGCAAAAATGTATTCAGATTTTTTCAATTCTTTCTTTATTGTTCAAAATTTCAAATTTTGAAAAACGGCAACCATTCAATGAACTGATCCAAACAGAGCAGAACAAATTTACAAAATATCTGAGAAAAAAAATTATTTCACTTTTTTTGAAGACCTAATATTTTCCTTCATTGATTTTTCCCCCCAGTAAAATATTGCACCCTTCTTTTGTGGCCTTCATCATGTCCTCTCTTTCTGATTCCCAATTTCACTGTTACTTTTAACATTTAATTTTTATTTTCAGCTTCAATTCATTTCTCTTTAAATGGTGTTCTACTTTAAATTCTTCAATGATAAGAATCTGCCGCTCTCCCTTTCATGGAGTGGCACATTAATGTCTGAGTAGAGATATCAGTTCAGTGGAACACCTGGAATTAAGTATTACTGATTGTAGGAATGAGAGGTAGAATCCAGGTTGGGTATTTTAACAGATACTAAGAGGGTTAGGCGCCCTAATTATTGTTGCTCACCCAAATTCTGCAGACCAACTACTCTGACCTCCTGTGCAACAGAGTCCTAAAGCTTCCCCAAAATAATTCCTAGACCGCATCTTTTAGAAGAACATCCAGTCTTGATTTTAAAATTGTCAGTGATGGAGAATCCACCACAGCCCTTGGTAAGTTGATCCAATGGTTATTACTCTCATGGTTAAAATGTTCACCTTATGTCCAGTCTGCTTCAACTTCCAGCCATTGGATCATGTTAGCTCTTTCTTTATTTGATGGACAAGGAGTCAAATTAGTTACTTCTGGCTATACACTATTCCTGGCCAACATGACCTTTACTTGGGATCCTCCTAACGTTAGAGGGATTTGGGTGCAGTTGCCATTGGGACATTGCTCATGAATATGGAATGTTAAAAGATTTGGTAAAGAAAAGTAGGGGGTTAAGGAAAAGAATATGTGCTTTTGAAGAAATAGACTTGGACATAGACCTGGGGTTGGTGGAGGAATAAAGGTGATGAAGTGAAAGAAAAAGAGAAAAAATGAAAGTAAATGGAGAAAACTAACTTTCACATTTTTACTGATTTCCTTCTCCCCCCCTCGCCCCCCAGTGTCCAAAAGGGTAAGAGTTAGATGTGATAGAAAGTAACAATCCTCACTTTTTAAATCCTTTTCAGAGTTCTCAGTGGGGGGAGGGGGAAGTTTCAACGACAATAAGGTGTTTTTGCTCCCAAAATTTCCTCCATTTTTTTCTATCACTTTATTCAATTTTTTCCACTGACTTTTTGTCAAAAACATATTTTTTAAGTTTTTTTTTGTTGAAAAAAATGTCAACGAGTCTAGCTAAAACGCCCATCTTCCTGTGCCAAAATCACAGGACCCGGTCATTGGAGCTGAAACAGAATCTGTGTTATTTTGTATCAAGATTATGTCTTTAAGAAAAAGTTAAGCAGTTCTGAATATACTCCTGTACATCAGTTAGCCAGAATATACGACTATCACAATCATAATGATGTAGGTCTCTATGTAACTTTCTATCTAAATTCTAAGAGGTGTGATTTCACATCTGTGAGAGAGAGTTCTATGCCAATAATCTCCTCAAGGGACATATTCATGTTCTTTGCCTTTATTGTCTCCTCAGATTCAATATCGCTATCCTATGGCGAGTGGAAATCACACGACAACATCTGGATTCATCCTCCTGGGATTCTCCAACCTCACAAACCAGCAGGGTTTGCTCTTCATGGTCTCCTTGATCATCTACATGGTTATTTTGCTAGGGAACGGTGTCCTCATCTTTGTCACGGTGTTGAACTCTGCCCTCCATACCCCCATGTATATCTTCCTCAGGAACCTGTCATTTGTGGAAATATGCTATACCTCAGTCACCTTGCCCAAGATGGTGGCCAATTGCCTGGCAGAGGTTGGAAGTATCTCATTCACTGGCTGTGCTGCCCAGATATATTTCTTGCTTTTACTAGGTGGCACAGAGTGTTTTCTTCTGGTGGCCATGGCCTATGACCGTTACGTGGCCATATGTAACCCCCTGCGTTACACACTCACCATGACGAGGGAGGTCTGTGCTAAAATGGTAGCTGGGTCTTGGCTTCTCAACATCCCAGTACATTTTGGGCAGATGTATTTTGTGTTTTCTTTGCCCTTCTGTGGATCTCATGAAATTAACCATTTTTTCTGTGACATCCCCTCTCTGCTGGAACTGTCCTGTGTGGACACCTACTGGTACAAAATAACTGTGTTTATGGCAGTTCTGCTATTCGTAATCACCCCTTTTTTCTTAATTGTTATTTCTTATATAAAAATTGTCAGCACGATTTTGAAGATGCCCTCGGTCCAGGGCAGAAGCAAAGCCTTCTCCACCTGCTCCTCACACCTCACTGTGGTGACTCTATTCTATGGCTCTGGCATGGTTGTGTATTTGAGACCCAAGTCAAGAGATTCCATGGACACTGACAAACTTCTCTCGCTGTTCTACACCATCGTGACTCCAGTGTTCAATCCCTTCATATATAGTCTGAAGAACAAGGAAGTGAAAGCTGCCTTAAGGAAAATATTTGGTGGGAAATGATTTGCCAAAATACACCACGCAATCCTCAAATAATGTTCCAGATTTCTTTAAATTCCTCTCAAGGCAATGCAGCATCTCTAAGATATATTTCTGATCTCTCAATAGAAGTTCTATATTTCTTAAGATGTATTCTAAATGCTTTGGAGAGTCCATCTGACATATTACTGATTATTATGCATTCCAGATTACACAAGACTCAAGACACCCTGACAAACTGAAAAGATTCATTCAGCTATGTTCAGCAAGATACATTCCATACTCCTCAAGATATGATTGGATTTTCATGTTCAACTCCATCATGTGTATTGGAAGAAACAGAGAAAACATATTATCTTGAGGTAAATAGCAAGTAGAAAGCAGTTCTTTAATATTGGGTTCTCGTGGGGTGGGCATCTGTTTTCTTGAAAACATGTCACAATTGCAGTGAAAGTGGATTTGATAAAACAAGCACAATTATAATGAAAGATGGTGTTCTCATGAAGTAAATTTTCTTGCTTGCTTGCTTGTAGTTTCTGGAGAGCTGTATTAAAATCTGAAACAAATGTATCTTCAATTATAAGCCAATGTGAAATATGTTTTAAATTCAGATTTCATTATATCTCATTAAATAAAACATGAATTTTACATTCAAATGACTAGAATTACAAATTTGGCGTTAATTTTTTATCCCCTACTTTTAATCAGGATTACCAAAAAGGAAATGAGTATTTGGGGGTGCAGTAGAAAGTGAGGGCCTGAGCCATGAGGCAAACACACATTTCTAATAAAGCACTAGGTACAGAGCACTCACGCAAGCACATTCCAGAAAGGTACCAGAAAATGCCAATATCCCAGAGATAACAAGGGCTCGCCAAGCTCTCAAAATAACAATAAGACAGAGACAAGTGTTTTGACCAAAGCATGCGGTACAAGGTAAAAGATGATATCTCACCACATCAGAGGGTGACAAGTACACACATCAGAGGGCAATACACAACTTGTTTGTATTCGTGTATAAAAAAGCATCTCAAATGGCTTGTATTGACCCAACTGAGGGGGAAACGGAAAGTCCCTGTGTTACTGAGCTGGTCCATTGTAACAAGCATACGTGTTTTAGTGGCCTTGTAGAGTCTGCAAGATACTAGAACTGTACTGTGTCTACAATAAACCTGTCCTGGCGCCTTCTTGACTGAAACAGATCCCTGTTCTTATTGGATAATCCAGGTGTGGTTGGTGTCTCGGTCATCTGCACAGAGCTGGGACAGCGTACACATGGGGCGAGCACACACGCAGCCAACAACTGACAACAAGGGGCTAGAGGGCCTCCAAAGCAAAGTAAAGGCCTTTACTCAAACCTCTGGTGTTTGAACACAACTGAAGAGACACATCTCTGGTCCACAGATTCCCAGGAGCTCATTTTGTTGCCTTTTCAAAGGGCCAAAAACCTCTCTGTTCTGACTCTATTATTTGAACAAATGAGTTTTAGGGCTATCATAATTAATGGTAACAGTACTCTTGGAAGGGTTAGAGAACTTCACGCTTTAGGGCATCGACCAATCACTAACAATAGAGTTCAAGGAGGCAGTTTATCCCACATCTGCTTAATGCAGAATGCTCACACCTTCCTCTGAAGTGTCTATTGCTGCCCCAGTCTGAGTCAGGATACTGGATTATCTGGATCTCAGGGCTTAGCAAGCCTATGTTTTTCTCACACTCACAACAGCAGAAATCAGGGTGAGTTCCACACACATCCAATAAGCTTCATGACAGGGTGAAAGAATGGGAGAAGGGGGTTGGCGAGCTCTTCCCAAAAGGCAGGAGCTTCCTCTGCCTCCCTGGTGGAAGTTGGATAAATAATGAAAGACTGATCACACCAGAGAGAAAGAGATCAAATATAAGAATTTATAAGAACACAAGAATGGCCATACTAGGTTAAACAGCTCATACCAGAGGCTCATCTCAATTCACTTGTGTATTAGTATAGAACAAAGGGATTGTTCAATGTATAACTGTGTATTTGGTGTTTAAACTTCATGAAAACTAATGGGATGTTACTTTCACCTTTATCATATAGTAGCCAACATTAAGTTGCTGTGTAGCCAGGTAACTGAATAACCCATCAAACACAAGAAAACGTTGCCGAATGCAGATGAAGAACTTTATCAGACGAGTGCTAATTTCAAAGCAAGTGGCATTGAACGTAACTCAAAAACACTTTCCTCACATGCCGTCATCAAAGGAAAAGTCCACATGACAAGTGACAATGTCGGCTGGTTTTCTGTGGAAAGAAGCTGTAAGTATGGATTCAAGGAAAGTTCCTTCATGCCTGGACTGTTTGGATTCTTAAAGGGAAGTGTTTCAGATGCAAAGCGGCGATCCCCAGGAACAATTTGGGCACCCTGAAGGATTTTTAGGAAACTGGTACTTTATTACATCACTGCTACCATTTGGAATTACAAATTGTGATTCACCTGGGCTAATATTTTACCTGCTTTAACATCTCAATAACTGTCTTTTCTTCTTCTTAATGACTAAACTTTTAGTTGGTTTACTATAGAATTGGCCACCAGCATTGTATTTGGTGTAAGATCCAGAGTACCAATTGATCTGGGGTAAGGACTGGTACTTGGGACTGGGAGCAGCCTAATGTACTGTGGTTTTATTGGTTTCAGTGATTTATCACAAAGTCCAGTTTGTCTGGGTGGCTAGGTAGACTAGAGAGTCTAAGGAGACTGTCTGTAACTTCATTCTAAGACTGGTAGAGTGATCCACGAGTTTACACTGGTTAATGGCTTGGTGAAATCTAATTATAGAACACATCAACAGCTTGGAGGCTGTGCCCTGTTTTCCAACAGTCTGGGTGTTCCTGAGCAAGATAACCACAGAATCACAGAAGAGGAGGGTTGAAAGGGACCGCAGGAGGTTGTCTAGTCCAAACGCCTGCTCCAAGCTCAAAGATGAATCTGTGTTACTTGTTTGAGTGTTCTCTGTTTGTGCCCTTTGTAAAGTGTAGTTTAGAATAAAGCTATTACCCCAGTAGTCAGGTGAGAGCAGGCCACCTCATAGATAGATCTGATGCGGGTAAGAGGAGCAACTGAGGAGGAGGTACTGTGACAAGAGGACGAGGTGTTTTGGAAGCTCCCTTGCCATAGTCTCTTGTATTCAGGCTCAGTCCTGAGGTCTCAGAACCTGTGATGTCCCTCAAGAAGGAGAGTAACTAGTAACTGACTTTCAACCCTAATCCAAGCCCCAGACTGTTCTGGGACCCCAGTAGGAAAGATATGGCTGGTGTACCCTCGCGAGGTAGGAAAGGAAGTCCTCTGGAGGGTCCCACCTCTTCCAATAAGTGGCCTCTTCCTCTGGGGAACAGTGGCATGGTGAGAGATGAGTTGATTCTTGTCCCACCAAAATAACTTAGGGTGAGGTTGGGTCCCATTTTACCACACCCCTATCCCTAACCAGCAGAGTCTCTCTCTTCCCCAAGACACCATGGGAGTTGTAGTTTCCAAGGCTGTGTCATGGCCCTCTGGGTCTTCCAGACCAAAATACCCCATAATAATGGGTTCCTACACAAGTTATTGGATTATTGTTACTGTTGTAAGATTGGGTTTGTTCTGAAGTCAGAGGGAAATATTTTTAGAGAGCTACCAGGAAGCTTGCAGTATAAAAGCATGTACCTTCCGTGGCTGGTGTCAGGAGCTGCTGCTGCAACTGCTTGATCGTTTCTTAATAAACCTTGCTGGTTTCACCCTTTCAGTCTCAGCCTCCGCTACTTAGCAGTTGCTACCATACCACACACCTCCGGCTCCAGACTGATGTTCCCGCAAGCTGATTCACAGGAGGATGAATCCAGGTGTTGTGGTGTGATTTCCACTCTCCATAGGATATGTGGAATAAAAAATACAGGCAGGAGGCCATAGACTGGAACCACAATAGAAATGCAAACTGGTTGAGTTATGTTATAAGGCATTAACTATATTTGCAGCCACCCCCAGCCATACCCTGTCAGGAATTCCTGCATGTTACCAAAGACTGTATGTGTCTCAGGACTTTCTGGCACCAGGAGAATCACTGGGACTTACTGACACCGGGGGAATCCCAGTGTGAGGTATAAGTGCCCAATATGTAGTAAATGACTTATTAAGTACTGAAAAAACTACTATATGATCTGTCTGTAATATGTAAACTTTGATAAACCTATATAAACCCTCTGTAACTTGAAACCAGTTGAAGTGCCAGAGCTCAGCACAGAGATGTGCTGCCTAGGCTTCCTTATAGCTATAGCCTTCTAGGTACCTGTTAAGATAAATTTCTACTCGATCCAACCAAAATTGAATGCTGCCTGATTCTTTCCACGACAGATGGTGGTAATGACTTTGTGGAGACAATAAAGGCAAAGGACATGAAAAAGTGCTTTGAGAAAATTATTGGAATAGAATTCTCTCACAGTCATGAAATCACACCTCTTAGAATTTATAGATAGAAACCTACATAGAGACCCACATTGTTATGATTGTGATAGTCGTATATTCTGGCTAACTAGTGTACAGGAGTATATTCAGAACTCCTTAACTTTTTCTTAAAGGCTTAATACTGATCGCAGGTAAGACAGACTCTCTGAGCTCCAATGACTGGGTCCTGTGATTTTGGTCCAGGGAAATGGGGGTTTAGCTAGAGTTGGTTGACATTTTTTTCAATAAAAAAACTTGAAAAATGTTTTTGACTAAAAAAACAATGGAAAAAGTTTTTTAAAAAAAAGTGAAAGAAAAAATGGAGGAAAATTTGGGAGCAAAACCCAAATTTTATTGTAGTTGAAAACTCCACCTCCAACCCAGAGGAAAAGTCTGAAAATTTAAAAAGTGAGGGTTGTTACTTTCTATCACATTTAATAACTTTAAAACACTGTTCGTGTTTTTCACATGGCGGGGAGGGAAATCAATAAAAATGTGAAAGATAGTTTTCCCTATTTCTTATCATTTTTTTCTCTCTCTTTCACTTCAGCACCATTATTTCCCCACAGAGTCTGGGTCCATGTGCAGGTCTATCTCTTCAGAAGCACTTATCCTTTTCCTTAACCCTCTACTTCTCTTTACCAGCTCCTTGAGAGGTTCCATTTTTATTGGAAATATCCCAATGGAAGCTGCACCCAAATCCCTATGTTAGGAAAATCACAAGTAAAGGTCATGTTGGCCATGAATAGTCTACAGCCATGAGTAGCTAAATTGACTACTTACCATATAATCATCAAATCATAGAAGATTAGAGTTGGAAGGGACCTCAGGCGGTCATCTAGTCCAACTCGTGCTCAAAACAGGACTAACCTCAGACAAATCACCCCAGCCAGGGCTTTGTCAAGCTGCAGCTTAAAAACCTCTAAAGATGGAGATTTCACCACCTCCCTAGGTAACCCATTCCAGTGCTTCACCACCCTCCTAGGGAAAAACTTCTTTCTAATACCCAACCTAGACCTCCCCCACTGCAACTTGAGACCATTGCTCCTTGTTCTGTCATCTGCCACCACTGAAAACAGCTTAGCTCCATCCTCCCTGGAATCCCCTTTCAGGTAGTTGAAGGCTGCTATCAAATCCCGCCTCATTCTTCTCTTTTGCAAACTAAACAAGCTTAGCTCCCTCAGCCTCTCCTCATAAGTATTGTGTTCCAGCCCCCTAATCATTTTTGTTTCCCTCCTCTGGACTCTCTCCAACTTGTCCACATCCTTTTTGTAGCTGGGGGCCCAAAACTGGACACAATGCTCCAAATGTGGCCTCACCAATGCCGAATATAGGGGAATAATCACTTCCTGCAATCTGCTGGCAATGATCCTGCTAATGGAGCCCAATATGCTATTAGCCTTCTCGGCAACCAGGGCACACTGCTGACTCGTATCTAGCTTCTTATCCACTGTAACCTCAGGTCCTTTTCTGCAGAACTGCTGCCTAGCCTGTCAGTCCCCAGTCTGTAGCTGTGAATGGGATTCTTCTGTCCTAAGTGCAGGACTCTGCACTTGTCCTTGTTGAACCTCATCAGATTTCTTTAGGCCCAATCCTCCAAGGAAATATTTAAAACTTTTAAAGACTGAATTAGGAAATAATACCCCTCTCACTTTCCCCAGCATAAATCATAAGTAACTGCACTGAAGTCAGTTGGGACATACTGCTATAAAATTGGGTCAAGAAGAGAACAACACCTGGAAAGCGGTGTCTTCATCTTCCTCTTTGATTTGTTAATGTCTTGATATTCCTGCCTAACGCATATGCACAGACAGAACATGTCACTTTTTCAGCACCATTCCCAATGTGCTGTGCTGCAATCACCTATATCTGCTTTTGTGACTACATGGGAATTCTTCCCAAAGAAATTGTACCGCAACATTGCCAGGCAGCCTGGGCCACCCTTAGTAACCTCTGGCGAAGTGGTCGGCCTGCCCGAATGATGCAAGGTTTTCTATGACATCTAAAGCAGGGATGGGATTTAGAAAGGATGGCTTCAATCTGTGGGTGCTGGAATAGCTGAGGAGCAGGCGCTTGGTTGTCATTCAAAGCACAATATGACTGGGGGACACCTAGACATTGCTTTGCACTGGCTGTGATGTTAAACGGTGCTATATCACTGTAATGTGATGTGTTGAGGCCCTAACACTACCGCAGGAAGGAGACATTGGCAAAAAGTAGCCAGCCATGTGCACTATGGTTAAAGGGGCTCTCCAACACCCTCTTTTCATACTCAAGAGAAGAACCATTCCTGCTGTGTTTCCAATATCTTTGATGGTGTTAGACCATCAATACCTCATACCACTTACTTCCCTACATCAGCATTTTAGAATCTCCTTCAGTCTTCCCACAGGTGGAAAGGAAGGGAAATGTCTCCTTTCTCTCTTCCTCCTCCAAAGTGCTGAGTATCTTCTTTCCTCCTTCATGTCCCAGCCTTCCTGGAGTACCATCCTCCCACCAAAATGAATGGGTACTTCAAACCCATTGAATGTCCCATTGAATGGACATTGAAGCAGGAAGGAAGAACCGGGCCCCAGGGTAGAGTTGTTCTCTTTCCTCAGCATCCCCTGTCCTTTCCCATGTATCGCACTCAATGATAGGGGAGTTGCATCTCTCACCAATCAGCCATGGCTCTCCCTCAGTTCTGCAATAGCCTGGAAGGAGCCTTTTTAATGAATAATCTCCAGGAAAACCAGCTACATGTAAGGGGGTTGTCTTCCCCTTCCTGAAACACGGTGTCTTTGTTTGGCTGGGTCTCTCCCAAAATTTTTTACTTTTTACTTGTTCTTTTTACAATACATTTTACTTAGCAATGACGTAAGGAACTTACTGGCCTATATCCTGCAAACGACTGGCTTACATAGGTTAGCATAACCGAAGCATAGGTTTAGGACCCTTAGCCTATATAAAATGGCTTCACCTTTACCCTAGATTATGGGAACTGGGAATATCTTGCTTAAGAGGGGAGTTGGTATAGAACACTAGGAAACCACAGCAGTACTAGACTGATACTAGGCTTTGCTATATTTGCGTAAGATAGTTGACAGACATTTATCTGCAGTCTCGCTTTAGCAACATTTGGCTTGTATGGTAATGAACTAAAAGGAATGACTTGGCTAACCTATAGGATAATGGTCACACAGTATTCTTAGTTTGAGGAAGTTAGCTATGGACATGAGAGGCTGGGCATTTGAATGAATGTTCATGACAGTCCCCAAATCCTATCATGCGCTGGGCCATCAGGTAGGAGTGAGATAGTTTTCATCATTAGACCGTTCATCGTCATTGCTTATTACTAACCTTCAGGCTTTGTGGTCTGGCCTATTAGACTCGTTCAGCATGCCAGGAACAGAACTGAACTTTTGATCCCCAAGGAAGGGCGTGAGTATGTAAGTATATGAACATATGCAGGGGATGATACTAAGGAGATCCCTAATGTTATATCTATGGAAAAGAGGAAGGGGAGCTCTTGTGCTCAGGCAATAAAGGGAGTTGGGTCAGGAACTCCGGTACTTTCACCATCCGAGTCCACCACAAGCCAGTAAAATTCCCCACGATGGAAAGATCAATTCCACACTTATATATGGGGACCCCAGATATCCTCATAGAAGTCAGTGTCCAATATTCAGGGACTTGCTGCTTTCTTCCCCGGGAAAACTTCCACTGACATGCATGGAGCTACTCATATGAGTCAGAAGTAGGCGTAAGGATTCACACACAAATGAATTTTGATCTCATGCCCTAACCTATTGTCCCTCAAACCTAATGGGAACCCATAATCATCCCAGATTTGACGTCATTCAGCTTGTCCCATGGACCAGTGCAATTGGAAATGCCAGGCATTCTCCAGCTGTGCTGGCTTTCATCTCTCCACCTTGGTGGATCAGGAAGACCTCATGCAGTTTGGTGCCTGCCGTCTCCTAGTATAAATACGCACAATTGACATGCTCAAGATCTCGTCTCCCTCTCATGTCTTGACTCAGCAGCCTGCCGTTGACTCACATACAAAAATGCTATTCCTTTAGATCATGTGATAGGTGATTCAGGAGACAAAACCTTTGTAGCTATCTATCTATCTAGATCTATCTATGTCCACATGATTATAGATCATGGACGCCTATAATGATTATATGATCATGGACACCTATAATCATGTCTACAGCCTAAAACAATCAGAGTGAAGGTTAAAAACTTTCACCGGAATCGATATCAGTCATAATGAAAGAAGTAGGCCCTGGTCCCAGGAGCAGAGGCACAGAGGAAGTGATAAGGTATTGTATGAAAACTAGGGAGCGGGTTGAAATTTCTGATCTCACTAGGGAGGACTGGGAGACAGTTTTACACAAGGGAGTTGACTCTGGCATTTGGCTGCAGATTCCACAAAACTATAGAGGGTCAGAGACAGTGGCAGTTCATGCGTTCATCTATTTGAGGAGTATTACTTGGATGTGACAGAGTAATATCCATTGTCGGTATAGTTGATCAAAAACCGAGCTGTAATAGAAAGTGAGAACCTAAGACACAAGGCCTAGTATGACAGACTAGGGCCTGAGGCCTGAGATAAGGCAGCAGTTAAGCCTTGTTATTATGAAGCAAAGTTAGCAAAAATCAGAAATCCTAGAAATTGGCAAGAACACAACTGGTATTACAGAAATACCCATTCCTAACGAAACACTAGGCCCCAAACACGCAAACACATTCCAGAACATCCTGACACCAGGAATGGTACAAACACATTCCTCAAAGACAACAAGGACACACTTCCCCCTCCAAGGGCAACATAGTAATATGATAAAAATGTTTTAATTGAGCCATTCTGTACAAAGTCAAGGATGGTATCTTGCCACGTCAGAGGGTGGCCACGCCAAACATCAACGAGGCAATAGGAAACTTTTTTTTTATCAGTATATAAGAGAGGGTCTCAAAAGAAGTGTCTTTTGCCACATGAGGAAAGGAAAGTCTCACTGTTTACTGAGCCAGTCCATTGCCATGGGAATACATGCATTAAGTACGTATAGGACGCCTTTTACCATGCCTTGTCAGCAATCCATCTGGCTGGGTGCCTTTACTGTTGAAATGGATCTCTGGTCTTTTTGGGCAACCCAGTCAGGGCCTGCTGTATTGGCTATCTGCACAAAACTGGGACAGCATACACACTGGGAGAACACACAAAGCCAACACCTGGCAACACTAGGGACCTATCTTTAGAATATAAGATGTGATCTAGAGACACTGAGAAACACCGGGGAACAGCCATCAATACACGTGATGCCAATGAGCTTTGAAGTTGTGCATGTCATCCTAGTAGTGGTGTTAATTGCTTTGATTTGAAAGGTTACAAGGCAGTTAGGAAACAGGTCTCTGTGAAGCACTAGAAAGTGTTCTATAGCTGTGGGAATGTTGGGAGGGAAGCCATATTTAGGCATAATTAGAAGCCTACTGTAATTCTTAAGAGTCTCTTCTGACACGGGGAGCAGTGTAGGCATAAGTAGAACAACTGCACACATGTAAGAATTTGCAGACTAACCATGCTTGTTTAGATATTCAGCCATGCCTAGATTATCCTTAACCTCCATCCTATCCTCAGTGCTTAGCGGTCCCACTTCTTCTTCTTTGGTTTTCTTCCTGTTTATATGGCTAGAGAACCTTTCACTATTGGTTTTAATTCCCTTTGCAAGGTCCAGCTCTGGTTGGCTTTTGGCATTTCTCACTTTGCCTCTACATGTTCTGACCTCCAAGAGGTAGCTTTCCTTGCTGATCCCTCCCATCTTCCACTTCTTGTAGGCTGCCTCTTAATCACCTGTCTGGGATGCTTGATCATGCAGCTTGGTCTACAAGTCTTGCCAACGAATTTTTTCCCAGTCCTTGGGATGCAGGCTTCAGATAGTTCCTGCAACTTTGACTTGAAGTAATTTCAACCTTTATATCCCCCTCCTCCACTTTTACATCCATGAGTTTTTCAGTCCAGTCCACTTCCCCAACTAATTCCCTTAATTTTTTTAGGTTAGGCCTTTTGAAGTCAAACACGCTAGTCACAGATCTATTTTTGTTTCACCTTCCACTTAGTTTGAACCGAATTAGCTCCTGGTCACTTGAACCAAGGTTGTCCCCAACAACCAGTTCTTCTACGAGGGCCTCACTACTCACCAATACCAAATCTAAAATGTCATCCCCTCTTGTTGGTTCAGTAACTATTTGGTGAAGGACTCCATCCAGGAAATCTGGATCCAGGAAAATCTGGGCCCTATTATTACTACTAGCACTGTCCTCTAGTCTATATCTGGGAAATTAGAGTCTCCCATAATCACACAGTTTCCAGTAGTATTTACTTCATTAAAAACCTTAAAGATGTCTCTATCCATGTCCAAATCAGATCCCGGTGGTCTCTAGCACACCCCAAGCTTGATCCTAGGGGAAACTCTAGTAGTATTCTTCCCCAGTGTGATTTTTACCCAGACAGACTCTGTCTTATCAATTCTACCACTTCTAATTTCTTTACAGTCTACCTCATCATTGATATACAACGCTACTCCACCACCTTTGCCTTTATACCTCTCTTTCCTACACAGCACATACCTTCAATACTTGTACACCAATCGTGACTATTATTCCACCATGTTTCTGTTATCCCTATAATATCTGGTTTCACTTCCTCTACCAGTAGCTCTAGTTCCTCCATTTTGTTACCCAGGCTCCTCACCTTGGGATATAAACAGCTTAATTTTTGCTCTTTGGCTATACTCACGTTCCTTACCTGATTTGGCCCAGTCATTCTACTGCCAATATCGCCTATTGGACTGATATCTACACTACCCTTCCTCTTAATGTCCATTCTGCTCCCCACTGCTGTGTGCTTTCTTACTTCATTTTCCTCCCTCTCAATGCTAAAATCAGGGGTGGAGATTACCTGGGCATCTCCAAACCATCTCCCCCAGCTCCCTAGTTTAAAGCTCTCTTAATCAGTTGTGCCAACCTCCATCCTAGAAGTGCATTTCCCTCCCTACTCTGGTAAAGTCCAGCCCAAGAGTCCTTTGGCCATGAATGCCTCCCAGTGACTATGCATCCCAATGCCCTCTTCTAGCACCACTTCCTGAGTCATCTGTTGATCACCAGAATTTTGTCACGCCTTCATTGTCATCCTTTAGGGACTGGCAGAATCCCACTGAAGATCACCTGAGCCTCTATTTCCTTAAGAGTCTTCCCCAGCCTGGCATAGTCTCCTCTGATACATTCCAGCAAGAATCTAGCTATATCATTTGTACACAAATGAAGTACAATCAGTGGATTCTTTCCCACTCCCATTAGGATCCTTTTCAGCCTCAGGTCCACAACCCGTATCTTAGCAGCCACCAGACAGCACACCCTTCTGTTCTCCAGATCAGCTCTGGTTACAGCCCTGTGTGTTCCTCTCAAGAGGGGGTCCCCAATCATGTAGATCTCCCTTTTTCTGGTAACAGTGCAATTCTCCAGCCTATCCCCCGTTCTTTCCAGCTGCAAGTCATCTCGACTACTATTCTCCTTTGCAACCATTGGCTCATCCACTCTTTATATAGGACTAGCTGCTCTTCTCTTCTTCCTTGCCCTCCCCCCTTCAGCAACCACCGGCTGTGCCCCTTCTTCATTTTCCAGCTCCACAAACCTGTTTCTGAGCTCTATTTCCCCTTCTCTAGCCCGTCTTTTCCTCTGCTAGGTTCTCACAGTCACATGCTTCTACTGACCTCTTTCCTCTCCCAGCAGTCTCCCCTCAGAATTTGTAGGTCCTGCTTCCATTTCCAGGTCTGGGTTTTTCCCTTCAGCCTTCTTATTCCTTTACTCCATCATCTGCTCGATCCCCCTTCTAAACTCAACCAGTGTTTCCATCTGCATCTCCAACCCTCAAATCTTCTCTTCCACCAGCTCTATGAGGCGACACTTCATATAAACAAAGCTCTTTTGAGGTACCCCCTCCAGGATTATGTACATCCCACAGCTTCCACAGCCTCTCATCTTCATTTTCTCTTCCCTTACTTGAGTGACTACCACTGCTGCCTCTGCATCTATCATCTCTTTTCCCCCTACTTCCTGTCTGTGAGAGACAGAAAAACAAAAAAACCCACCAAACACTCCAACAATACCACAACACCATGCTTTCCCTTCCCACACTCCCTCTCAAACTCCCTTGTTTTCAATTCTCTTTGCTGGCTCCTGTGCAGCTGTGCTGCTGCCTGATTGAGTGGCTGCCTTTACAGACTCTAAAATTAGGGAAGGCCCACCCCCTAATTAGGATCATCTGATCTCAGAACACCACCCAGTACCAGCTCCTGCAAACTGAAGGCAGAAAAAAAACCCAAACAATTTAGCTGCATTATTACCTAATGTCTTCAATTGTGGCCTATGTGACCTGTCCATGCTTAGGGTAGCCACATGAAAATGCTAAGGTCAGGGCTGCCTGTAAAAAGAAAACAGATTCTCCCAACTCTGGTGGGTGACACTGAAGTCAGACTTCCAACCAGCCACAAAAAGTGCATCTGATTCCCCACACTGGCTATCAAGAATCCAAACTAAAAATCTACACAGCCCCCTTTACTGCATCTCAGTCTCTGGCTCCCAATCACCCACGATGTCCACTAGAGACACCAGTTATTTAAACTCTGTGCTCTTTACCAAAAAAGTTTCTCCTGACCCCAGAGGATCAATCACAGAACCAGATCAATATAAGTTTAAAACTTACCCAAAATACCACACTGCCAGCCAATCCTTTAGTAAATAAAAGTAAAGGTTTATTATAAAAAGAAACAAACTATAAGAGAAGTGTTAAAGGATTAAAGCAATCAGACACATACAATTGATTTGAAAGTCCATATATATCAGGTTCCTAGAAGAATTGTGGAGTTTTCAGGCTTGTATATCCCTCTCGCGTACATCTAGTATCTGGATGGGTCTCAGTCCTTTGTTTCACAGCTTCAGTTCAGTTTTAGATGAGCTGATCCAGAGGTAGGCTGAAGACTGAAGACCGAAGACCAAAGACAAAATGGATGTGGGGCAGCAGCCTTTTATGTCCTTTGGTCTTTGCCATGCTGCTTGTGGAATTTTTCAAGAATAAGAAGGAGTCCAGAGTCACATAAGTAAGTCCTAGTGACTCATCAGGTATA
>ML675620.1:3117902-3135378 GCA_007922155.1 Mesoclemmys tuberculata
TATCCCTGGCTTCTCCCCCTGGGCCCATTGTACCTGTGAATTTCTTTAATGGGTCATTAAGCAGGCTAATGCTGCAGCCATCCTGTCTGGGGTGTCTCCCAGAAACACAGTACAAAATGAAATATAGATGCAAACATATCTATAACTTCCATTACACATATAACACATGACCATAAACATTATAATCTTACTAAGCATATTATAGCCTTTTTAACGGTACCTGAAATGGCATATCTGACATAGATTACTATTATTCTGTCGTATTGATGTTAAAAAATATAATAAATGCCCCCCCACCAATCCAGCCAGCATGACAGCCTACACACACATTTACAATGAGTTTTAATGTTATGGAAAGTGTGAGGACATCAGCTAGAAGATCATTAGGGCGAATGCATGAAGAGACGACAAATTTTAAATTGATGAAAGTGCCCATTTTTAATTATCTTAACTATTGGATTCTCATAAACTTATTAAGATAGTTACTTGCAAGGTCATCCACACTCAAAGATAAAGTAATAAAGGTTCAGGGAGGATACTCAGAACAGTACGGTGCAGTTTATGTCCCTGGATTTGGTTTGTGTCTTAATTCCCCCGTACACACACATTGTATAACATGGCCAGAGGTGGGAAACACCCAGGAAATCCTGATCCTGATACTTATAGTTAAATAGGCAAACAAAGATGACTATGGCATACTCACAGGATTCAGTTTGCTAGAACATATCCCCATGCTTGGCCATTGTGTATATGTGCGTATATTCTCTTGAAAAATCTCTATTCTTCTAAAAGAGAAAAAATCGAAGGACTGCTTTTCTCAAGGCTTGCTTTACCTCCTGGTTTCTCAGGCTGTATATCAGGGGGTTGACCAGTGGGGTCAGGACTCCATAAAAAACAGAGAACATTTTGTTCAGGTTCTGCAGTGCATCAGAGTCCGGTAACAGATAAATAGTGACTAGAGTCCCATAGAAAATTGTCACCACAATAAGATGGGAGGAGCAGGTGGAAAAGGCCTTCTGCCTCCCAATGGAGGAAGGGATTCTCAGGATGGTGGCGATGATGGAAACGTAGGAAGCCAGGGTCAGGAGAAATGGAGGCAAAGTGAATATGAAGCAGAGTATGAAAGTAGAAACTTCCAGCATGAGGGTGTCACTGCAGGCCAGCTTTACTATTGGGCTTAAATCACAAAAGAAATGGTCAAGTTCATTGGCTCCGCAGAAAGTGAATTGGGATATCAAGAATATTGTTGGCAAAGAAGCCAGAAATCCACTTACCCAAGAGCCAGCTGTCATCTGGAGGCAGAACCTGCCATTCATACGGGCTGTGTAACGCAGTGGTTTGCATATCGCTAAATACCGGTCGTAAGACATGACCGATAAGAGGAGACACTCAGTCGCTGCCAGGGAACCAAAGATATAGAACTGTGTGATGCAGCCACTAAATGAAATGGTTCTGTCCCCAGTCAGGAGACTGGCCAGCAACCTGGGCAGGAGGGTGGAGGTGTAGCAGGTCTCCAAGCAGGACAAGTTCCCCAGGAAGAAGTACATAGGAGTGTGAAGGTGCTGATCAGTCATAACGAGTGCAACGATGAGGATGTTCCCGGCCACGGTCACAACGTAGATCACTAGAAACAGCAGGAAGAGAAGGGTCTGCAGTTGAGGGAGATCCCCAAATCCCAGGAGGATGAATTCTGTGATGGTCGTTTGATTTCCCTGGTGTTTGTTTGCCATGGGTTTCATCTACGGGAAGTAAAGCAAATTCTACAATGTATAGTCTAACATCCATTTCCAAACAGTCAACGTTTTAATTCTGGCTTTCCCCAACTGATTACCATCTCAATTGTTGAGTCAAGACTCCAGATGGTAGAGGTATTCTGGGTAAAATTTTCATAAGTGCCTAAGTTCAATCACATCGGAAACTTTCCTATTGTCTGGTATGTCTACGCATCCCACCTTCAGACTCCTGAACATCCTCATGTTGTTCAGCCAAAATGTCTGAAATTATCCGTGGTGCGTAAAGGGATTGAATGCCATTCTCTTGTGCTCATATGAAAATATGAGTCATATCTTATTACAGGGATCATACCACATTGAACTTTCTTTATAAAGTCTAGCACTAGCATAATAGACACTAGAATTTAATTCCAGAACCTTGGGTTTTAATGCTGGCTCATTCACTCCCTGAACTTGGTTTCATAACTTCCTATCTCCATGGTCCAGTTTCCTCCTCTATGAAATCATTGAGGACGACACCACTCACCTTTTTTAAACGAGATTTGAAATGTATTAAATGAACTCTGTACATATGCTCATTTTCTCTTGTGTAACATGGAAAAGATACTTTACAAAGTTCTTTGATATCTATGCGAATGAGTGCTATATCACTTGTCAGTGTGATCATACTGCTACAAGGCCATTCAGAACTTTCAATATGCTCTAAGAGAAGAAATACATGCCTCACGTTCACATCAACCTTTTATATTTCCACCTCATTTCTGCAGAAATGCCGTTAATCGTTTGTTTCCTAATACACATTGTTTTTAGCAATTTCTTATTTTCCCCTTCATATTGCAGAGATTTCTCTCTTAAGTCTGTCCCAAAGCGAACTACATAGTATGTTCTTTTCTCTGCATGAATGCTCATCCTTCTTTTTAGCTGCCATACAACACCTAAAATGTGTGAGTATCATTTTCAAAAATGCTCAAGGACCAGATTTTGAAAATTATTCATGCACCTAGACTTGCAGATAGGCCCTTTTAACATTTGAAACAATTTAAAGAGCATGGCTGGAGAGATTGATTAAGGAGGTTAATCAATGCTTCCTTGGCTAAGGTCACTGTGACAGTTCGGGCAATGTCTTTGTCCAGTTGTTATTTCCATTTGGGTTTATGAATGCTATACCTAATTACAATCCCCATTCTGGATGAGATCAACGCTTTTGTAGCAGGAAACATGTAAAATGACCTGGGAAAGCGAAGTCTGGAGGGCTGTGACAAAGCCATCACAAGCCATCGACACTGAATGGCTCACCACCAGTGAAACAATGGGAGTGTTGAGAGACCCACAGCTAAGAACTATGAATGGTCACTGCCCATTCCAGGGAACTCGGCAGAGGTTGGATCCATTCATGACAGACCAGTCTTCATTCAGAGAGGGGAACTTGATGGGGTTGTTATAGTTGCATTTAGTTTTCCCATTGACTGAAACCTGAAATGGCTCCACTAAAGCAACCCACAGACATATTCAGTAATTGAAAAAATACAACAGACCCCTCCCAGAGACTGCTGATTTCTCATGTCTCTTATAAGGCTTCTGATGACAATTAGAGATTTGCTGCTAAAAGCACTACTTTCATGGTTTCAATTATCTGAGCCTCACCTTTTCTTGTAACCCCATTATTGCTGCCACAATGTACTGATAGGGTTGAAATTTGGTAATACAAGATAGTGACCTAGCATATGAGGAAATGTGGAAGGATGTTGTTGATTTATTCCACATAACTACAGAGATAATCTAGCACATAATTCAGGGCCAGCTCCTAATCGTGCCCTGGCCCCTACAAAATCAATCACACAACAAAAACTCAACTTTCCAGCTTGTAAATGAAGTCTTTGAAATGCTCACACGCAGACATGGACACAAACATATGCACTCACTTATTCAGGTTTATATGCTATAATCAGGGAACCATGCAATTTTCCCTTGGGTGCAGAGACTTGACACACGCAGTGGGAATATGTATTTCAGGGTGTGGGGCCACCCAGAAGGAAATGAACCCACTTTGAAATTTTGTCTGAAACCAGAATGAAAGGGATGAGGTTTTCAAAATGGTAAACTGTGTTTCGATGGGAATTATTCACCTAATTGCCATAGAGGGAGATTTTGAATGGCGAAATAGAGCATTTAGGTTGAAAGTTAAGTTTTACTGTACCCACAGAGAAGCAAACAAATACGATACTTGTGGGCTTTTATCAAATGCCAAACATTGGCCAGGACTGATTGGGTTGATATTAAAATCCATGTAATAAGATTCCAGGATTACCACTCTGTCTGTCTCTCTGTAATCTATAAAGCCCGAAAATAATCAGAAAGGTGAAAGCAAAACATGAGTTACACCTAACTGGTACATAAAAGGAAAGAGATATAAGTACATTAGAAGTAAGCAAAATATAAAGGAAATTGTAGGTGCCTTAGTCAGCAAGAAAGGAGAGGAAATAATGGTCGACATGAAGAAGGCTGATAAATAAACACAATTACCCACACAGCAACACTACCAGCACATGCAATAACCTCAAACACCCATTGCTCCTCTCTGCAGCACACACCCACAAAAATCAGTGCAAATCTTTCAGCACAAAACAATAAATCAGCCCAACCACCCACACAACTAACCCAGTAACTCCAATCACACATTGCCCCTTACCACTGCACCGACCCTTCATGCACCACCAGCCCAAATCAACACAAATATCACAAGACGCACACACAAATGAAGATGACTCCCAGACAGTAACACAATCAGCACACAAAACAACCCCAAACATCACTCTGAAGCCTAAACTGTATGCTGAGTTTGTGCAAAGTGATGGGAACAACTCCATGAATGGTTCAGGTTTCTTTCTGTTTAGATTAGCAACAGCTTCAATGATCATCCGATTTTTAAGTTCTCAGCCACTTTCAGACTTTTTAACACATGCCTTTACAAATTACACTGGAGCAGAGCCCAGGCTGTCAGCCACTAATGAAGAGGTAAATAGAAGATCTCACCAATAACTTGGCTGACCTGGCAGCTAAGGTCAGGTAACATTTTAAAGAAGAGAGACCTCAGACCAATTTGAAACGATTTAATTCTAACCTTTGATTAATCTGTAGTGGATGGAAAACAAGATGTCTCTCTCCTTCCCCATCTTGCCACATTCCTCCCTCCCCTCCATTTCCTTTACCTTTCTGTTCTTCTGATTTTTTTTCTGTTGTCCAAAGGGGGAAAAAAATCAATAAAACGGACATAAATAAATAAAATTACAGGAATTGAGTTAACATTTAAAATAAAATAAAGGTTTCACCATTTTACAGATTGAATTAGGGGGATATAATTCCCCTCTCACATACCCCAGACTAAATCAGGAATAACTGCAGTGAAGTCAACAGCGATGCACTGCTCTAAAACTGGGGTAAGTGTGAGGAGAATGACCCCAGAAGAGAGGTATCATCTTCTTCCTCTTCAATTTTTTAATGCCCCCGTACAAATTCCTGTGTGTTTGCACATGCACAAACACGAACTGGGACTTTTACTGCATGATTTCCCATGTGCTGTGTTGCAATCACCTATACCTGCTTTGACGACCACATGGGAATTTTCCCCACCGAGACTCTGCTGTGATGTTACCCAGCAACCTAAGGCACCTTTTAGTAACAACTGATGAAGAGGTCATCCTCTGAATGATGCAAGGCTTTCTTCTACATCTCAGACATGGATGGGATTAAGCCTGGACAACTTCAGTGTGCCTATCCTGGATGAACTTATCGAATTCTCTTTTCAACCCAATTATACATGTGGCCTTCACAACATCCCCATACAACAAGATCCACAAGTCGACTGTGTGTTGTATGAAGTTGTACTTCCTTATGTTTGATTTCAACCAGCTGCCTAATAATTTCACTGGATGACCCCTGGTTCTTGTGTTATGTGAAGGGGTAAATAACACTGCCTTGTTCACTTTATCCACACTATTCACAATTTTATAGACCTCTCTCATATCCTGCCTTAGTCATTGCTCTTCTGATCTAAACAATCTTAGTCTTTTTAACCTCTCCTCATATGGAAGTGGTTCCATACACCTAATTATTGTCCTTCTCTGTACTTTTCCCAATTCTAAGACATCTTTCTTGAGATGGGGTAGCCAGAAATGCATGAAGAATTCAAGTGTGGGTGTACCATGGATTTAGGTAGTGGCATCATGATATTTTTTTGTCTTATCATCAATCCCTTTCCAAATGGTTCCTCATATTCTGTTAGCTTTTTGTCCACCATTGCACACTGAGCAGATGGGCTCAGAGAACTGCCTGCAATGACTCCACAATCTCTTTCTTCAGTGGTCACATCCAATTTAGACCCTGTATTTTGTATGTCTGATTAGGATTATATTTTCCAATGTGCATTACATCACATTTATCAACATTGAAGTTCATCGGTTGCTTTCTTGACCACTCACCCAGTTTAATGAGATCCTCTGTAAGCCTTCACAGTCTGCTTTTGACTTAACAATCTTGAGTAATTTTGTATTATCAACAAACTTTGCCACCTCACGGTTTACCCCCTTTTCCAGATCATTTATGAAAATGTTGAACAGTACTGGTCCCAGTACAGACCTCTCGGGGACACCACTATTTACCTCTCTCCATTCTGAAAACTGGCCATTTATTCCTACCCTTTTTTTCCTATCTTTTAACCAGTTACTGATCCAGGAGAGGACCTTCCCTCTTATCCCATGCCAGCTTACTTTGCTAAGGTACCTTTCATGAGAGACCTTGTCAAAGACTTTCTGAAAATCTGAATGCACTATATCCACCAGATCACCTTTGTCCACATGCTTGATGACCCCCTCAAGAAATTCTAGTAGATTGGTGAGGCAAGATTTCCCTTTACAGAAAACATGTTGACTCTTCCCCAACAAATTGTATTTGTCCATGTGTCTGATAATTCTGTTCTTTACTATATTTTCAACCAATTTGCCTGGTACTGAGGTTAGGCTTACCAACCTGTAATTGCCAGGATCGCCTCTGGAGCCTTTTTTAAAAATTGATGTCACATTAGCTTTCGGGCAGTCATCTGGAACAAAAGCTGATTTAAAAGAAAGCTTACATACCACAGTATTGTGAAGACTGGCTACCTTCAGGTGTGTCTTAGATCCAAAGACAAACACACCTTGTTAGAAGGAGAGAGAAACAATAAGGGATAAAGAGTTTAGGAAACCTGACCTATGAGTAAAGATTTAAAAAATGGCATGTTAAGTCTTAAAAAAAGAAGACTGAGAGGGGACATGATAACAGTGTTCAAATATGTTAAGGGATGTTAAAAGGCAATGGGGATCAATTTTTCTTCATGCCCACAAAAGGTAGAACAAGAAGTAATGGGCTTAATCTGCAGAAATGGAGATTTAGGTTAGATATTAGGAAAACCTTCTAATCACAAGGGTGATTAAACTCTAGAATAGTCTTTCAAGGGAGGTTGTAGAATCCCCACGACTGGAGGTTTTTAAGAACTGGTTGGACAAACACCTATCAGGGAAGTCTAGGTTTACTTGCTCCTGCCTCAGTGCAGGGGGCTGGACTCGAGGGCTTCTTGAGATCCCTTCCAGTCCCACATTTCTAGGATTCTGTGCAAATCAGTGGCTGTGCCACACACTTTCTCAGACTCGGCAGATGCACGGATATCTCTCGAAAGACTTTCACAGTGAGCTTGTGTAACCTGGGTAGAGGGGAAGCGTTGTCTCTTTTGTGTTTTGGATTATGGCAAAAGTTTTAATACAATGTTCCAGTTTGAAAGAGTCCCCCCATCTGGGAGCATGGCATTTGGTGAGTGAATGCAATGATCTGATTTCTCTACAAGAGGAACCTACCAAAGAAGGTCCCAGGAAAAGCGTCTGGAAAGTGATGGAAACAGAAAAGTGGTTTTATGAAAAGGAACCATGGTAACTGAGAAAGGAAGGACACATGGGATAGAAGTCAGTGACCAAAGGGCACAGATAAATATGTTCAATACCAAACCTGCAAAAGTTCTGAGGAACATAGGACTAACAGGGACCTCCTCTTCATCAGATCCAGTCTCTGCTGCCACTGGTGACCTGATCATATAACCCTTTTAATCAATTTATCAAGCTCCATCTTCACTTTCATTTGGTTGTTTGCCCTCATTACTCCAGTTAAAAGGCTGTTCCAGGATCTCACTTCTCCGAATGTAAGAAACCTTCTTTGAAATTCCAGCCTCAGTTTATTAGCCAGGGAAGATTTAATTGCTTGCAAGTGCTCCAGGCCAGATTCTTACAGACATTGAGGCATCAAACTCCCCTTGATTTTCATGTCAACTAGGTGCTTAAATACCTGCAAAAATCAGTATTAGAGAACCTTCTTGTGGAGCTAGGAGGCCAAAAGGATTTAAGAGAAATTTGTGATTCTTAGAGCATTTCTGTGTGGATTACAGTAAAATCTCAGTATGTTTTAATTAAAGATATAAAAAAACCATTTAAATATTGCAGAATTAGGTCAGGCATTGTCTACCTGGCTGGTGCTAAAGACTAAGATTGCATACCCCACTGCTCCACATTTCCATCATGCTCTGTAGGTTATCACTTCTGGGCTGTTTTAGATCAGGTTAGGGAGTAGATATTTATGTAAAGAGACAGATAAATAGATAGATTGATAGAGGCATCCCGTCGGCTACTTATGGACCTAATTTAGGGAAAAAATCCAACAAAACATCACCACCACCACCAACAAAACCATGGCAACAGGGTGGGCATCTGTCTTCCATCTGACTCCAACTAATTTGTACATTGCCTGAGGGGGACTATTTGAATTTTCTCTCCCAATCTCTGGTGTATGGCCCTTGGACGAGGATGTGATGTTAGTCCAGAGTACTAAGATAACTCATTAAACACCTCTTTCTCCATGGAGCATAAGAGCACGGAGTATTTATTAAGATTTATCAGTTCAGTATCAACATCTTTCTATCTGTCTACAAAAGGCATTGACTTCCGACTCACCTATCGTAACGCTTAGGCCTCTGCCATGTGACCTAAGGGAATAACATCTTTGGATGTGAATCAGTGGCAGGCTGCTACAGTTGCTGGGTCAAGACACAAGAGGGAGACAAGATCTTGAGCACATCAATTGTGCGTATTTACACTAGGAGACAACAGGCACCAAACTGCCTGAGGTCTGCCTGACCCACCAAGGTGGAGAGATGAAAGCCAGCATGGTTGGAGAATGCCAAGCATTTCCAATTGCACTTGCCCATGGGACAAGCTGAATGACATCACACCTGGGACAGTTATGTCCTCCCATTAGGTTTGAGGGACAATGGGTTACAGCATGAGATCAAAATTAATTTGTGTGTGAATCCTTACACATACCTCTGACTCATATGAGTAGCCCCATGCACGTGAGTGGAAGTTTTCCAGGAAAGCAGCAAGTCCTTGAATGATGAACACTGACTTTTAAGATGGGGTCCCCATATGTAAATGGGAAAGCGATCCTTATATGGTGGGGAATTTTCCTGGCTTGTGGTAGACTTGGATGGAGAAAGTATCCGAATCCCTGACCCAATTCCCTTTACTGCCTGACCTCAAGAGCGCCACTTCTCCTCTTCCTTAGAGTGGAGTCCTCCAAACCTGAGAAAGGCCAGCCCAGGATTCACGGGATGCTTCATCACAGAAGATGAGGGTTGGAAGGGACCTCAGGAGGTCATCTAGTCCAACACCCTCCTCAAAGCAGAACCAACCCCAACTAAATCATCCCAGCCAGGGCTTCATCAAGCTGGGCCTTAAAAATGTCTAAGGATGGCAATTCCACACTTCGCCGGATAACCCATTCCAATGTTTCACCACCCTCCTAGTGAAAAAACTTGTCCTAATATTCAATTTAGACATCCCCCACTGAAACTTGAGACCATTGCTCCTTGTTCTGTCAACTGCCACCACAGAGAACAGCCTCCGTGGAACCCTTTTTTGGGTAGTTAAAGGCTACTATCAAATTCCCCCTCATTCTTCTCTTCTGCAGACTAAAGAAGCCTAGTTCCCTCAGCCTCTTCTTATAAGTCATGTACTCCAGCCCCCTAATCATTTTTGTTGCCCTCTGCTGAACTCTCTCCAATTCGTCCACATCCTTTCTGTAGTGGTTGGCCCAAAACTGGACACATTACTCCAAATGTGGCCTCATCAATGCCAAATTGAGGGGAATAATCACTTCCCTCCATCTGCTGGCAATGCACCTACTAATGCGGCACAATGTGCTATTAGCCTTCTTGGCAATAAGGGCACACTGCTGACTCATCTCCAGCTTCTTAACCACTGTAACCCCCAGGTCCTTTTCTTAACCACCAATCTTATTGTGGGTCGCTCGCGCACCTCCTTACCGGCCACATCCCTGATTCAGTGATCACTACATTGAGTTTAAGCCACGGAAAATTTATTAACCAGCAATTGTTAAAAAAGACAGTAAAAAGAGAGTGTTAAAGGACCAAGGAACCTCATATGATGGCACAGGAAACACCAGAAACAATGCTCTCTGGAATGCATTCTGGGGAAAACAAGCTAATCCTTACATGTCTCAGACCTCCTTCCCAGGACCTGACTGTGTTGCAATGACACCTCCGGTAAACCTTAGCCACATTATTGGCACAATCAGTAAAGACAAGAGAGCTGCAAACCACATATACAAATAGCAGCAATATAACATTAGGGCTCTCCTTAGTACCATTCCCTGCATATTTTCATATATATATATACTCACACCCTTCCTTGAGGGTACGGTCGTAAGAGACATGGGACCGGCCCAGAGGGTTGGTAATAAACAATGACAACGCAGGGTCTAAAGATGAAAGCTCTCTCCCTCTTACCTGCTGGCCTGGCATATGATAGGGTTTAGGGATTCTAATACCCAGCCTCCCATGTCTATAGATAACTTCCAGACCCTAAAAATACCAGGGTGCCATTATCCTTTAGGCTAATCCATTAATGCCTTTTTGCTCATTACCATTTACTCCAACTGTTGCTAAAAAAGAATTTGCAGTTAAACATCTGCCAATGATTCTACCCTAAAATAGCCAAGCCTAGTACCAGTTCAGTACTGCTGTGGTTGCCTGGTAACGTTATGTTCAAACATCCCTCCTAGGCAAGATTTTCTCAGTTCCCCAAAATCTAAGGTAACCCTCAAGCCATTTTACTTATGCTAAAGGTCATAGGTCTGTGCTTCGCTAGTGCTAACATGTGTACGCCAATCGTTTACAGGATAGAGGCCAACATGTTCATTATGTCATTGCTAAGTAAAATGTATTGTAAAAAGCACATGTAAAATGTAAAAAGTTTTGGGAGAAACCCAACCAAACAACCAAAAAAAACCCAGACCAAACAGAAAATGTTTGGAAGAGACCCAACCAAACAAAGACACCGAGTTTCAGGAAGGGGCTGACAGCCCCTTACATATAGCTGTTTTTTCCTGGAGATTATGTATTAGAAAGTCTTCCAGGCTATTGCAGAACTGAGGGAGAGCCATGTCTGACTGGTGAGAGGCACAACTCCCCTATCATTGAGTGATATATGGGAAAGGAGAGGGGGTGCTGAGGAATGAGAACAATTCCACCCAGGAGCCTGGTTCTTCCTTCCTGCTTCAATGTCCAACACAGTTTGTAGTACCCATTCATTTTGGTGGGAGGATGGTACTCCAGGAAGGCTGGGACATGAAGGAGGAAAGAAGATACTCAGCACTTTGGAGGAGGAAGAGACAATTCTAAAATCAATTCTAAAATCGTCCTTTCTAAATCCCATCACTGTTTGAGATGTAGTAGAAAACCTTGCATCATTCGGGCAGGCCGACCTCTTCATCAGCAGTTACTAAGGGTGGCCCAGGTTGCCTGGTAACATCGTGGTGGAGTCTCTTTGGGAAGAATTCCTCTGTGGTCACCCAAACCAAATATAGGTGATTGCAGCACAGCACATGGGGAATGGTGCTGAAAAAGGGACATGTTGTATCTGTGCATATGTCTTAGACAGGAGTATTGAGACGTTAATAAATCAAAGAGGAAGAAGACACCTCTTTTCTGGTGTCATTTTCTACTAGCCCCAGTTTTATAGCAGTGCATCCTGACCAAATTCAGTTCAGTCACTTATGACTTATGCTGAGGTAAGTGAGGGGGCATTGCTTCTTAATTCACTTTCAAAAGGTTTAAATCTTTCATTTCATTTTAAATATTCACTCCATTACTGTACTGCACTCTTAAGTGCACACATTTTTTCTATTTTATTGGGGGGATTTTCTGGAGAACAGATTAAAAAATCAGAAGACCAGGAAGGTAAAGGAATAGGAAATGATGAAAGAGAAGGGACGGACATGACACTAAGCTGGGGGGAGGGGTAGATACCCTGGAAGGTAGGGATAAGATACAGAAGGACCTAAACAAATTGGAGGATTGGGCCAAAAGAAATCTGATGGGGTTCAACAAGGACAAGTGCAGAATCCTGCACTTAGGACGGAAGAATCCCAAGCACAACTACAAACTGGGGACCGACAAGCTAGGCAGCAGTTCTGCAGAAAAGGACCTGGGGGTTACAGTGGACAAGAAGCTGGATATGAGTCAGCAGTGTGCCCTGGTTGCCGAGAAGGCTAATAGCATATTGGGCTGCATTAGTAGGAGCATTGCCAGCAGATCAAAGGAAGTGATTATTCCCCTCTATTCGGCATTGGTGAGGCCGCATTTGGAACATTGTGTCCAGTTTTGGGCCCCCCACTACAAGAAGGATGTGGACAAATTGGGGAGAGTCCAGGGGAGGACAACAAAAATGATTAGGGGGCTGGAACAGAAGACCTGTGAGGAGAGGCTGAGGGAACTAGGTTTGTTTAGTCTTCCAAAAAGAAGAATGAGGAGGGATTTGATAGCAACCTTTAACTACCTGAAACAGGGTTCTGGGGAGGATGGAGCTAGGCTGGTCTCAGTGGTAGTAGATGTCTGAACAAGGAGCAATAATCTCAAGTTGAGGTGGGGAAGGTCTAGGTTGGACATTAGGAAAATGTTTTTCACTAGGCGGGTGGTGAAGCACTGGAATGGGTTACCTAGGGAGGTGGTGGAATCTCCATTTTTAGAGGTTTTTAAACTGCAGCTTGACAAAGCCCTGGCTGTGAGGATTTAGCTGAGGTTATTCCTGCTTTGAGAAGAGGGTTGGACTAGATGACCTGAGGTCCCTTCCAACTCTAATTTTCTATAATTCTATGATTCTATGACATGGCAGGAATGGGAAATGAGAATAACCTCTTAGTTTCCACCCAATAGTGATTAATCAATGGTTATTAAAAACTTAGAATGAAGCTTTTCAAATTTGCCTGAGGCCCCTCTTCTTTGAAACATTTCTTGAGCTTTTGCTGCCATATCAGACAAATTATTGGTGCTATCTTCTACCCCTGGATGCAATCTGCTTACCTGACACCAGTAGCTGAATACCTGTGCAACTGCATGTAATGTGTAAAGTCACCTAAGTGAAAAAGCCAACATGTGGCTGAGAACTGAAAAATTGAATGAATACAAACTGTGAATCCCAATAATAATTGAATCTTGTCCCAATCTAAACAGAAAGAGGTCTGAACCATTCTTGCAGTTGTTTCCATCACGTTGAACAAACTTAACAGACCATCTAGGCTTCATTGTGGGGTTTGGAACATTGTGTGTGTGGGTCGTTGTGTGATTTGCTCGTGGGTTGTGTTGTGCTAGAAGACTTGTGCTGATTTGTGTGAGAATGTGTTGCGGTGAGGGGCTATGTGTGAGTAAGGTTATTGTGAGTCCTGGTGATGATTTTGTGTGGGTTGTGTGTTGATTTATCATCCTTTTTTATGTCATCTATTAATAACTCACCTTCCCTGCTGACTAGGGGACCTACACTTTCCTTCATTTTCCTCTCACTTCTAATGTATTCATAATTCCTCCCTTTCTTCCCTTTTATGTTCCTTTGTGGGTGTAACGCATTTTTGCTTTAGCTTTTCTGATTTTCTCCCTACCTGATTGTCCTATTTTTTGTACATGTCCTCAGCACTGTGTCCATCTTTCCACCAATTGCAGGATTCCTGTTTTATTTTCAGGCTTAATGGATTTCAGGGTGACAAACAGGGCAACACTCCTGGACTATTATTATATAAATGTTAATATCCACCCAATCAGGCATGGCCAAAGTTTGGCATTTGATATCAGCCCACTTGTGTTTTATTTGTTTGCCTCTCTATGGATAGAGTATAAGTTACCTTTCAACCTAACTGCCATTTTTGCTCTTTAAAATCTTCTTTTATGGCAATTAGGTGAATAAATCCCACTGAAAACCCTTTAACCATTTTGAAAATCTCAGCCCCTTCATTCTGGTTTCAGCCAAAATTCCAAGGTAGGTTAATTTCCTTCTGGGTGGCTCCATAGTCTGAATGACATGTTCCCACCGTGTGAGGCATGCCCCTACACTCAGTGGAAATGTACAAGGTTCACCTGACAACAGCATACACACCTGAAGGTGTGTGGAAGTCTTGCAAATCCTTTATTTTCATCTTGGAATGTTGGGTTTTACTTATGTATTTGAATGTGGAGGGGATGGGGTCACGAGAAGTGCTTGCGTGTTAATAATTTCTTGAAAAAACAACAAGAGTCCTGTAGCTCCTTAAAGACCCACATAAATTTGTTAGTCTTTAAGGTGCTACAGGGCTCTCATCATTTTTGTTGTATGCTGACTAACACAGCTACCCCTCTGGAATAATTTCCCGGACAGCCTCTGCTGTGATGTTGAATAAATCAGCAACATCTTTCCATATTTCCACATATGTTAACTCAGGATATCCTGTTCCCAAATTTCAGCACTCTCAGTGCGTTTTAACATCAGGAACAGGGATACAAATGAAGTTGAGGCTCAAATACCTAGAGCCATAAAAACAGTTATTTTAGCAGCAAATTTCTAATGATCATCAGAACCCTTCAGAAGCCAACAATCCCTGTGAGGGGACTGTTGGATTATTATTGTTACTATTATTATGATTACTGAATATGCCTGTAGATTTCTTTAACTGGGGCAGTTTCAGGTTTCCATCAAAGGCAAAACCTAAATGCAACTATAACAAACGTGCCATTTTCCCTTCTCCGAATGAAGCGTGGCCTCTTGTGATTGGATCCCACCATGGTACCCCATGTGTTGCCGAGCTCCCATTGTTTCACCGGGGGTCAGCCATTCAGTGTTGATGGCTCTTGATGACATTGACCCTGTTCTACGGGCACCATTTCCCAGGATCTGCTCATATGTTTCTTGCTACAGAAGAGATGATCTCATCCAGAACAATGTTTGCAGTTAGAAATAGCATTCACAAAACCAAATGGTATTAACACTGGATGAAGACATACATCCCAAACTGTAACATCCACCTTAGCCAAGATGGCATTAATCTAGCTATCCGTCTGGCCTTCTTTAAGATGTTTAAGATGTTCAGAAGCCTAGTCGCAAGTTTAGGTGCATGAATACTTTTCAAAATCTGACCCTGGGGCATTTTTGAAAATGTTACTCATAAATTCTAGGTGTTGTATGGCTATCAAAAAGAACGGGGCATACCTTTGTCGAGAAATGCACATACCTTTTGAAAAGATTTGATCAATATATAGATAATTATAGGAAATCTTTTAAAATGATATGTGTAAAACACATATCTGCAGAAACTACGGTGTAAATTTAAAAGTTTGAAGTGACTGTGAGGTATTCTTAGTTTCTCTTCCCACACTGCATTAAAGTTACCTTTGGTCTCATGTATGACAACACTTTGGCCTGGTCTACACTTATGCAAGAATTCAACTTTGTAACTTTTGTTTTGCGCACTGTCTTCACTACACTGCATTGACAGAAAATGCGTACCTGTTGACGCAGTGCTACACTTTTTCTGGAGGCGGTTTTAATAGATTGACTTCCAGATCAATGGAGTGGGTCTTCATTTCCACTCAATCAATCCAGATAGATCGATCTGATGGTGGCAAATTTGCCACTGTCCATGTAGACATAGCCTTAGTTGTTGTATAGTATTCATCATAGATATTAACGAGTTTTGCAAAGTGTCTCACATATCACCTCCATTTTACATGACAGCAAGTGAGCATATGTTTCATACATTTCAGATCACATGAAGAAAAGATAAATGGGATCATCATCAATGATTTTGTAGAGGAGGGAACAGGTGCACAGAGGAAAAGAGTAACAAGACCATGGTCAAATTGTGGAGGAGTCAGGAGATCTCAACTCCCTGGAATCAAATTATAACATCTAATCCATTGGCATCTGCAATGTAAATATGGGTAAATCAGGTATTATCTCAGCCATGGGATATGATTGATATTTTCACCCGAACACAAGAAAGTAGCATTTAATTATCTTAAACTCCACTGATATTCACAGACATTGTGGCTAAAATAATATACAAGAGTGTTAAGTAGGCTGAAGGTAAGAGGAGTTCAGCCATAGAGATATCAGACATAAGAAACATTTTTAATGTGATTGAACTTAGATGCCTTTGAAAATTTAACCCAGAATGCCTCTGCCTTGTGACGTTTTGACTCCACCATTTGGATGGTAGCCAGTAGTGGAAAGCCAGCATTCAAATGTTGACCGTTCTGAAATGGATGTTAGACTATACATTGTAGAATTTGTTTTATTTCCTGTAGATGAAACCCACGGCAAACAAACACCAGGGAAATCAAACGACCATCACAGAATTCATCCTCCTGGGATTCGGGGATCTCCCTCAACTGCAGACCCTTCTCTTCCTGCTGTTTCTAGTGATCTACATTGTGACCGTGGCTGGAAACATCCTCATCGTTGCACTCGTTGTGACTGATCAGCACCTTCACACCCCTATGTACTTCTTCCTGGGGAACTTGTCCTGCTTGGAGACCTGCTACACCTCCACCCTCCTGCCCAGGATGCTGGCCAGTCTCCTGACCGGGGACAGAACCATTTCATTTGGTGGCTGCATCACACAGTTCTATATCTTTGGCTCCCTGGTGGCGACCGAGTGTCTCCTCTTATCTATGATGTCTTACGACCGGTATTTAGCAATATGCAAACCACTGCGTTACACAGCCCTTATGAATGGCAGGATCTGCCTCCAGATGACGGCTTGCTCTTGGATAAGTGGATTTATGGCTCCTTTGCCAACCATGTCACTGATGTTACAACTCACTTTCTGCGGAGCCAATGAACTTGACCATTTCTTTTGTGATTTAAACCCAATAAACAAGCTGGCCTGCAGTGACACCCACTCGCTGGATGTTGTTGCTTTGATACTCTGCTCCATATTCACTTTACCTCCATTTCTCCTGACCCTGGCTTCCTATGTTTCCATCATTGCCACCATCCTGAGAATCCCTTCCTCCATTGGGAGGCAGAAGGCCTTTTCCACCTGCTCCTCCCACCTTATTGTGGTGACAATTTTCTATGGGACGTTAGTCATTGTGTATCTGCTATCAAACTCTGATGCACTAAGGGACCTGAACAAAATGTTCTCTGTTTTCTATGGAGTCCTGACCCCACTTGTCAATCCCCTGATATACAGCCTGAGAAACAAGGAGGTAAAGGAAGCTTTGAGTAAAGCTAGTGTGATGTTTTTTGTCTTTTACAGGAAAATGGATATTTCATAGATAGATAGATAGATAGATAGATAGATAGATAGATAGATAGATAGATAGATAGATAGATAGATAGATA
>ML675620.1:3138381-3150285 GCA_007922155.1 Mesoclemmys tuberculata
ACAGAAGAACAAAGCTGAAGAACCGAAAAGTAAGGAAATGGGAGGGGAGGGGGGAAAGGCATGAAACGGGGCAGAGAAGGGAAAGAACATTTCATATTCTGTCCACTAGGGAATAGTCAAACTTTTTTAAAAAGTTAGAGCGAATCTTTTCAAATTTGTCTGAAGTCCCTATTCTCTGAAATTTTACCTTCACTTTAACGGCCAGGTTTGCAGAGTCACTTTGCCAAGCAAGTGTCTGTCCCTGGAGACAATCTGCTCACATCTTCACTGGTGGCTGAAAGCCTATGTTGTCACACCAATGTAATTTGTTAAGTCATGTGTGTTTAAAGCCCCCAAAATGGCTGAGAACTTAAAAATTGGATAGTAGCAGACCATTCATGCCAGTGACAAATAAACCTGGTGATATTCTAAACAAAAAGAACGGCTCAAGAGACATTTTAGTCTTCAGAGAGATGTTTGGGGTTATTGTGTGCACTGGTTGCATTGTTGCACGGGTGGTTGTGTTGATTCGTCAGCCTTCTTGATGTTATCTGTTATTAGCTCCCCTTCCTGGCTAAGTAGAGAACCTACCAACTTAATAGGTGTTAGGGCTCCCCTGCCCTCAGTTCCCAAACACAGTCCACCGGAAAGCAACAGTCCAGATCCATTCTGCAGTTAATGCGATGGGTTTATTGGGGTCAAACATGCAAGCATAAAATCATAGCCTTTTACTCCAGTTGGGCTTATCGCTATATGCTGATGGAGTTCCTTTCTTCCCTCAGCATAGCTTTTTTCCACTTTTCCCAAACTATGGCTCTATAGCCAACGGAGTCCTCTCTTCCCCATCATTCTCCTTGGTAGGCTTATTTATACCTGTATCCCCCCGGTACCACCCCTTCCAATATATGATCATGTTCAGTTTGGGGGGTCTTGGGTCTGGGGGCTTTAGTATCATCTCCTTTATATCTCCTGGGAGGAATTAGGAAATGAAGTTACATTCAGTCATGGTCACTTCCTCACAGTCTCAGCATTTCTTCCTTACAACTCTCTCCCTCCTAGCTCTTTGGTTACAATAGCAACTTTTACTCGGATCTGTCCCCTTATCTTCTCTCATTACAGAGAGGCAAACCTTTACTCTATTTGGCAGTGCTTTCACTCACGTTCCTTTCTTATTTGCCCTCTAGTGTATTTCGGTTAAAAGCAAGGCCAAAATAAAGATTATTATTTAGTCTTTCACCATATTTGTTTCACATTCTCCCAACAATAGTCTTCAGAGTGACCCACAGAGTGACAATCCTGGAATCGCATTACACAAATTGTAATTTCAACTGAGTAAATCATGGCGAATGTTTGGAATGTCAATATAACAGCCTTATTTTTGCCGTTGAACATCTCCCTTTGTGGCAATTAGGTGAATACGGTCCCCTTGAAACACCTTTAACTGTTTCAGAAACCTAAGCCCCTTCATTCTGGGTTCAGTCAAAATTCCAAGTGGGGTTAATTTCTTTCTGGCTGGGCCCATAGCCTGGATTCTGTGCTCCCACTGGGTATGAGTCAAGCCCCTACACCCAATGGAAAATTAAAGGGTTATACTGCCCTGGGGCATATATCATAGAATCATAGAGTCATAGAATATTAGAGATGGATGGGACCTCAGGAGGTCATCAAGTCCAACCCCCTGCTCACAGCAGGACTAACCTCAGCTAAATCATCCCAGCCAGGGCTTTGTCAAGCCTCATCTTAAAAACCTTTAAAGATGGAGATTCCATCACTTCCCTAGGTAACCGATTCCAGTGCTTCACCACTTTCCTAGTGAAAAACTTTTTCCTAATGTCCGACCTAGACCTCCCCCATTGCAACTTGAGACCATTGCTCCTTGTTCTCTCATCTACTACAATTGAAAACAGCCTATCTCATCCTCCCTGGAACCTCCATTGAGGTAATTAAAGGCTGCTATCAAATTCCCTCTCATTCTTCTCTTCTGTAGACTAAACAAGCCTAGTTCCCTCAGCCTCTCTCCTCATAAGTCTTGTGCTCCAGCCCCCTAATCATTTTTGTTGCCCTCCGCTGGACTCTCTCCAATTTGTCCACATCCTTTTTGTAGTGGGGGCCCCAAAACTGGACACAATACTCCAAATGCAGCCTCACCAATGCCGAATAGAAGGGAATAATCACTTCCCTCAATCTGCTGGCAATGCTCCTACTAATGAAGACCAAAGTGCTATTAGCCCTCTTGGCAACCAGGGCACACGGTTGACTCATATTCAGCTTCTTATACACTGTAACCCCCAGGTCCTTTTCTGCAGAGCTGCTTCCTAGTCCGTCAGTCCGCAGTCTGTAGCTGTGTATGGGATTCTTTTGTCCTAAGTGTAGGACTCTGCACTTGTCCTTGTTGAACCTCATCAGATTTCTTTTGGTCCAATTCTCCAATTTGTCTAGGTCAGTCTGTATCTTATCCCTACCTTTCAGAGTATTTGCCACTCCCCCAGCATAGTGTCATCTGCATACTTGCTGGGGATGCAATCTACCCCATCCTCCAGGTCATTAATGAAGATGTTGAACAAAACCAGCCCCAAGACCGACCCCCAAATATATACCTGAATAAGTGGGTATGTGTGTGAAGCCATTTACATGTTGAAATGTTGGGTTCTTGCAGGCTGCTTGATTGTGTAGGGCATGGGGGCACAAATAGCGGGTGTAATTAATTATGTGCCAGATTTTCTCTGCAGTTATATGGAATAAACCAACAACATCTTTCTATATTTCCGGCATCTTTCCATATTTTCACATTTTAATTGTATCTTGTTTCCACATTTCCACACCATCTGTGCTTTATAAAATAAAATATAAATATAATATAAAAGTGAGGCTCAAATGAAAAAAAAAACACCTTAAAAACAGTGTTTTCAGCAGGGAAACTTTGATGGCTATCAGAAGCCTTGTGCTTAATAAGTGATGTTAGAAATCAGCTGACCCCTGGCAGGATCTGTTCTTTACTTTGTATTACTAAATATTCGTATGGCTTTTCCTGGGACCTTTTCAAGTTTCATTTAAGGAAATATTTAGCTGCAACCATAGCATCCTGGTCCTGTTCCCCTCTCTGAATGGAGAGTGGACTTTTATGATTGGAGCCAGCCACTGAAACCCATGTGTTGCTAAACCTCTTGGAGCTGGGTAGTGATTGGTCACTGTTCCTAGATGCGGGTCTCTCACCAATCCCATCGTTCCATCAGTGATGAACCATTCAGTGTTGATGACCTTTGATGGCATTGTCTCTGCTTTCCGGGCATAGCTTTCCCACAACCTGTTACATTTTTTCTGCTGCAAAAGAGATGATCTCGTCCAAGAAGCTGATTGTAATTAGAAAAGACAATTCATAAAACCAAATGGAGTTAGCAACTGGATAAAGACCTATTCCCCCAAAGCATCATAGCAACCTTAGCCAAGAAAACATGGGGAGGCCTCCTAAATCCAGCTCTCCATCCTATCCTCTTTAACATGGTGAAAAGTTCCAGAGGGGTAGCCGTGTTAGTCTGTATACAAGAAAAACAACAATGTCTTGTCAAGATGTGTCATGCATCTGACGAAGTGGGTCGCAGCCCATGAAAGCTTATGCCCGCCAAAATGTGTTAGTCTTTAAGGTGCTACAGGACTCTCGTTTTTTCTTTAACATGGTGTCTCAGGACCAGATATTCAAACACACTGAGTGCTGTATCTGCAGTTTTAGATGTATGGATAGTTTCCAAAATGTGGCCTTGGGCACTTTTGAAAATGTTATTAATTCATTTTAGGTGTTGTACAGCTGTCAGAAAGAAAGGTGCATATCCTTGCGGAGAAATGAATGTTCTATGCAATTCCTTTTAGGCCAGACTTGAGAGACGTGTCCCTTTAATTTGAAGGGGGAAAATGAAATGTGTTAGAAACAAACCATTGATGCTATTTCTGGAGAATCTAAGGCAAAATATAAAAGTTTGATGCGACTGTGAGGCATGTTTAATTTTTCTCCTCAGAGTGTATTCAAACTTACGCATGGTCTCATAGCAGTTTGCTAACTCTTATATGTTATCTGGCACTCTTTATTGTAGATGTTAGCGAACTTTGTAAAGTGTCTAAGTATCATCTCCATTTTACACAAGAGACAATGAGTGTTTGTTTCATAAATTTCATAAATTTAAAATCACCTTAAGAATTTGTTTCATAAATTTCAAATCACATTAAGAAAATGATAAGTGGGATCATCATAAACTATTTCACAGAAGAGAGAATTGAGCACACAGAGAGGAAGTCTTAAGCCCAGTGACAGGGAAAGAATGATCCAGGAATGAATCCAAGGTCTCCGTAATAAAATTCTAATGTCCTCTGATCCAGAGTCTGCTGAATTCTGCAGTGTAAATATGGCAAAAGACATATTAACACAGTCATGGGATATGACTGGTATTTTCATATGAGCACAAGCAAGTGGTATTTAATTCCCTTAGTCTTCACTGATAATCTCAAACATTGTAGCTAAAGAAATACACAAACGTGCAGGAGGCTCATAGTGAGCTGAGTGCAGTCATACAGTGCTACAGGACACTCGTTTTTGTTGTATACAGACCAACATGACTACCCCTCTGGAATTTCCAATGTGATTGAACTTAGGCACTTCCGGAAATTTTACACAGAATGCGTCTGCCACTTGAACACTTGCCTCAACCATTGGGATAGCAACCAGCAAGGGGACGCTGGAATTACCATTCTGACTCCTTTGTAAGTTTGACTATAAGGTGCAGAATTTGTTTTTGTTTCCCCTAGATGAAACCAAGAGCAAAAAAACACCAGGGAAATCAAACGACCATCACAGAATTCCTCCTCCTGGGATTCGGGGATCTTCCTCAGCTGCAAATCCTTCTCTTCCTGCTTTTTCTAGTGATTTACATTGTGACCATGGCTGGGAACATCCTCATCATAGCTCTAGTTCTGTCTGTTCACCACCTTCACACCCCCATGTACGTCTTCTTAGGGAACTTGGCCTGTTTGGAGACCTGCTACACTTCGACCCTTCTCCCCAGGATGCTGGCCAGTCTCCTGAGTGGGGACAAAAGTATGTCTGTTAGCAGCTGCCTCACACAATTATATTTCTTTGGTTCTCTGGTGGTTACAGAATGTTGTCTCTTATCTGTGATGTCTTATGATCGGTATTTAGCAATATGTAAACCTCTGCATTACTCAGTCCTTATGAACGGCAGATTTTGCCAGCAGCTGGTGGCTGGGTGTTGGACAGGTGGATTTGTGTCTGTTGCCTTCTTGATATATATGATATCCCAATTAACATTCTGTGGCCCCAGTGAAATTGACCATTTCTTTTGTGATTTAAGCCCAATAATGGGACTGGCCTGCAGTGACACCCACACTCTGGAAGTTTCTGCTTTCATACATTCCTCCATATTCACAGTGCCTCCCTTTCTATTGACGCTGGCATCCTACGTTTGTATCATCTCCACCATCCTCAGAATCCCTTCCACCAGCAGGAGAGAGAAGGCCTTTTCCACCTGCTCCTCTCACCTCATCGTGGTGACCATTTTCTATGGGACTCTAGTCACTGTGTACCTATTACGAGACTCTGACGCACTGCGGGACCTGAACAAAGTGCTCTCTGTTTTCTATGGAGTCCTGACCCCATTGGTTAACCCTCTGATATACAGCCTGAGAAACAGGGAAGTAAAGGAAGCCTTGAGGAAAGCTGTCCTTATATGTTTTGTCTCTTACAAGGATAGAGATATATCAGGGTAACATGTATATATATATGCATATATTTAACAATCATAAGATTCTGATCCTGCGCCCGTCTGACTCAAGTGGGTAGCCCTAACTTATATTAGTGTGTCTGTTGATCCCAAGACGAGCAGGATCAGGATTTCCTGTATCCAAGAGTCCAGCCCTGTGACACATTTTGAAGGAAAATTAGGATGCCAGTCCTAAGCCTCAGACATGCACTGCATCCCTGTGTGAAGAATATGGTGGATTTTCCCAAACTTATGAGTGCAGATGAATTTTCCAAGACTTGCATATAAATGATAGACGAGAGTAAAGAGTTAAAAGCTGAATAAGTGGTCAGACCTACATTACAGGGAACGGGCTCAAGACATGGGCAAAACTTGTTTCTGATGATTGGTGTGAATTCTAGTTAGTTTGTTATTTCTCTTCGTTTCCTCCCTTCCTAGCCATCTGTGCAGGGGATGAGTGTATCACCACTCTTGCACAAGGCCTTGGTGGGAAGAAAGCCTTATCTTCCTTTTCCCCCTGGCATACCTTTACTTCAAAGAACGTTAGTGTAAAATTAATAGGTTTTATGGTGATGTGCCTGCCCTTTGCATGGTAATCCTGTAAACAACAAATGGGGCGGGCATAATTATATTCATTATGTAGTTGTTAATATTCATTTTATAGGTGTCAATGTAACCAAATAAGGGTCTATGGGGAGTTTCTGGAAATGGATACATTTGCATACTGTTATGGATAAAAAGATTGTAAAGTAACCCCCTTGTTGCTCACTCGCCGTGTCGAGGTGGAACGAGCATGCAGTAAAGGGTTCCGTCTCCCCAATCCAACCCCGGGACAACCTATTGGTTATTTCTAACATCTGGCATCACGAACAGGATTATTTCTAACAAATACCTTACTTAGGCTTGGTCTACACTTACCCCGGCGATTCGGCAGCAGTCGACGGGAGTTACGCAAAGTACGCAGAGAACTTACCTAACTCCCATCAACTGCTGTACTTCTCTTCTGCGCGCGCCGCCTTCACTGCACTGCGCTGACGGGAGCCACTTTCCCGTCAACGCAGCACTACACCACTTGAGGAGGTGGTTTTAGTACATTGACTTTTGGATCGACTGAGCAGATCTTCACTGACCACTCAGTCGTTCCAGATAAGTCGATCTGACGGCAGCGACTTTGCCGCCATCAGTGAGACATAGCCTTAGTTTGTGAGAATAAAATAATTTAAAATGTGCCCTTTCAGAAATTTAAAATTTGCTGCTTCTTCTTTGCGCTGGTGACATAAGAAGCAACTAAACCGATCCTCACTATTCCTCTCCTGCTAATTTGCATGCCGCGTTTCTATTATCTGAAATCACTCGATGTGGGAAGGTAAATGTGCAGGTGTGCCAAGAGTTGTCACTGATGGCTTGGCACACATCATTGTTATTAAGTTTCCATGGCCACCTGCTACCCACTGTCGTGCTTCATCAAAGTAGTGGGTCTCCACTGCACTTTTCCAGGTGCGCCCAAGGGAAGGATTTCTGATGCAGAAAGACACAGTTCCTTCCTCTCTGCTCCCCATTTTCTTCCTGCCAGTAGCAATTTGCTGCTGGCCAGGTTATTTCATCTGGAAACTAAAATTTGATCATTCCCTATTCCTTCCCACCCACCATTTGCCAGATGAGTCCTCCCCAGTGACAAATAGAGCAGAAAATTACATCTAATGACTTACAACAATTATGTTATTACACCCCAGCACGTCAGCCTTTTTTGTAAATGCACTGCATTGTTGGCTCTGACTGAATTTGTGATACATTATAACCCCTGGTTATTGGAAGACTGCTGCTTACCTGTTTTTTTTTCTCCACTTTGTGCTGGTGCATTTGATTTTCCCCTTCTGATTGCAGGACTTTGCACTTGTTTGTATTGAATTTCATTCTAATGGTTTCTGACCAATTCTCCAAATTATCAAGTTCATTTTGACTTCTAATCCTGTCCTGAAAAGTGGTTGGGATGTGTTCCAGCTAGAGGTCATCCACATGTTACAAGTATATTCTCTACTTTCCACCAAGTCATTACTGAAAATATTAAATTGTACTGGACACAGGATAGATCCCAATGAATCCCACTGGGTCCTCCCCGTGTGACTATGAACCATTGATAACGATCTTTTGAGAACAGTGTTTGAACTGAACATGGGTCTCCTGCTGCCAACGATAGCAATCAAATCATTGGTCCATCTTCCAAGTTACCAATGGTCGTTCATCTATTTAATGTAGAATTTAGGCCAAAGACACTAAAAACAAAAAAGACAAAGGCTGGTGTTTATTAAAGTAGTTAGCTGCCCAGTTCTCATTGCAATTTAATGAGAGCTGGGTGACCCCTACCTCCCTAGCCACCTTTGAAAATCCCAGGTTGACGTTCCAGAGTTAATCCTAAAGAAGTTACTACTGCAAACTTCCACAGTTTCATCAATCACAGAAGAGATACGCAATAGCAAGCATTGCTGGTCTTGGTCTCCTGGACATCGGGACATATTTCGTAAGGTTCAGTGGACCAAAGCAAAAGGATACACACACGATCCATCTTTCACCATTATAGGTGCTTTGGTTCATCCACAAAGGATTATGGGACTCTAGTTCATCTCCCAACAGATACAAAGAACATTGTTGCAATTGTCAGCCTATCACTAAAGGCCTATTTATCTATCCCTTTATCTATCACTAAAGGCCTATTTACAAAGGTATGTAGGCATTAAAAGATGCACTTGTCTATCTAGTGTAATTTTTTTTTAAATGTCATAGCAGGTTAGGGTTGCCAATGAGCATAAATTTATGGACAGTCAGTAAAAAAATGTACAATTTTAACATTGTCTATAAACCCGTAAATAAATGAAAATGTCCATGAAATTTGATAGAAAAAAAACATGTTGTATTTGACTTTGATTGTCGTCATTCAGAATCACTTCTTGGATCATAAAACTAGTGGGGGGAATTCAATAAAGTCTTGGTCAGTGTAGTTTATGTAGTTTTAGGGAATTCCTCCAGCAAGATCACCACACACAGACACACTTCTTGGTATTATGATTTGACATTCAAGGGGCTTGTCCACATGGGGATACCGAAGAAAATTAATAGAAATTAGCTGAAAGCGTGGATTAAAAATGGATTACTTCAACTGCATTAAACCCTTCTGTGGACACTTTCATTTAGAATTACAGTGTTCTTCATTTGGTTCAGTGCAATTCACTTTGGAAATGCAATTAAAATAATCTGAACTAAGGCTGTACACATTTAGGCCCTGCTCTACATTAAAAAGTTAGATAGACCCAGCTATCTTGCTCAGGGTGACTGGGGGATGAAAAATCCACACCCCAACCTAATCCCCAGTGTAGACAGCACTACATCAAGGGAAGAATTCTTTCACACACCTAGAGGGGTAGCCGTGTTAGTCTGTATGCAGTAAAAACAAAAAAAAGTTTGTATCTGACGAAGTGGACGAAAGCTCATGCCTACAGAAATTAAATTTGTTACTCTTTAAAGTGCTACAGGAATCTCGTTGTTTTTATTTCATACACCTAGCTACCACTCTTGGGGAAGTGGATTACTTGCATCGATGGGAGAACCCCTCCTGTTGTTGTACGTAGTGTCTACACTGGGTCAGAACAGTGGTCCATCTTGCCCAGTATTTTGTCTTCTGACAGCAGCTGATGCTAGATGCTCCAAAGGGCGTGAACAGAAGAGGGCAGTTTATCAAATGATCCATCTCTTGTTGTATACTCCCAATTTCTAGCAGTCAGAGGTTTAGAGACAGCTGGAGCATTGGGTTCTGTCTCTGACCATCTTGGCTAATGGCCATTGATGGACCTATCCTCCAGGAATTTAAAGCATTCTTTTTTAATCCCAGTTATACTTTTGGCCTCCACAACATCCCCTGGCAAAGAGTTCCACAAACTGACTGTGCGTTCTGTGAAGAAACACTTCCTTCTGTTTGTTTTAGACCTATTCCTATTAATTTCACTGAGTGATGCCTGGTTCTCATGTTCTGTGAAGAGGTAAATAGCACATCCCTATTCACTTTCTCCACACCATTCATGAATTTATGGAACTTTGTAATATCCAACCTGAGTCATCTCTTTTGCAAAATGAACAATCCCAATCTTTTGAATCTTTCCTCATATTAGGGTGGGTCCAGACTCCTAATCATTTTTGTTGCTCTTCTCTGTATTTTTTCCAGTTCTAATATATCTATTTTGAGATTTTCACACAGTACTCAAGGTTTGGATGTACCATGGATTTATATAGTGGCATTATGACATTTTCTGTCTTATTATCTATCCATTTCCTAATGGTTCTTAATATGCTGTTACCATTTTTGACTGCTGATGGACACTAAACAGATGTTTTCAGAGAACTATCTACAATGATGCCAAGATCCCTTTCATGTGTGGTAACAGCAAATTTAAACCCATCATTTTGTATATATATTTGGGATCACGTCTTCCAAGATGCATTACTTTACTCTGGTCAGCATTGAATTTCATCTACCATTTTGTTGTCCAGTCACCCAGTGTTCTGCAATCCCTTTGTAACTCTGCAGTTGGCTTTGGACTTAGCTATCTTGTGTCATTTTCATCATCTGCAAATTTTGCCACCTCACTGTTGATTAAATGATTAAAGACAAAAAAGTCATTTCTCCCATGAGCAAATACTTTTCACAAAATGATCAGTCCATATCTGACCTCTCAGATCAGAGTTAAAATTCATCATTTTGCTAGACACTAAAAATCATGATCTTAATAAAAGCTGTAACCCATTAACCTCCTTATTTGTCCTCTGACTGCAGAGGTGTTAATGGGCCAGTTCCCTTAAAATATATATTAATTACATAAGCTAAACAATGTGTTCCACTTTTATTTAGCGAGTATCTTTCCCAGACCTGAAGAAGAGCTATGTGTAGTTCAAAAGTTTGTCCAAGAAAAAAATATTACCTCACCCATTTTGTCTCTCTAATACACTGGGATGAATAAAGCTACAACAGCAACGCAAACAACAATGGAAGATATCAAATTTAGCTTTTCAGTCAGCTTGAAACTTGGATTAACATATCGGGAAAAAATATCCATATATGTTCACTTTAGGTGTATATGCCCATCACATCGGTATCTAACCCCCATATAGCTACCAGATCTGGTGCCCATATGGACATTTATTACAACAACATTATTGATCTGTAATTTTTATCTATTTTTCCCTTCAAAATTGAGCTCTGCTGATCAGCTAACAATGAAAGGTCATTAAAATTAATGGGTCCCACTGGGCATTATTAAAAAGTCTGTGCAATGATCATGAAAAAGAGTTCCAACTCCACACAGATTTCAGAAGGCATTGTTAAAATCCATCCATTGGTGTAGCACCGCTGGAGTGCACAAAGTTACATTCGGGATAAATTTGGCCCATTGCACTAAATGCCTAGGGGCGAGAGGTGCTTACAGACATCTCAGTCATGCTTAAGATGAAAATAAAAGTAATGTAACATTAAAGCAACTAAATGAGACTTCATAGGATTGATCAAACAGGAGGAAGAAAACTTGCTGGGCCAGATCCTCAGCTGGTGTAAATTGACATCATTCCATGCAAGTCAATGGAGCTGGGTTGATTTTTACTGGCCTAGGCTCTGGTTCAATGATGTGTAGCAGAATTGATGCATGAATATCCCCGACGCACACCCTCACTGGGTCCCAGAGTAGCAAGCGGTGGAAATGTCTTTGGGGCCCAGGCAATGCTTCCTCAGTAGAGAAAAAATAGCTATTAGCTCCGAAGGGCTTCAAGGGGAATCCAGCCAGTTCTGTGTAAACATCAGGGGGCCGGATTTGTTCCAGGAGTAACTTCACTCTAGACAGTAAGATTACACCCTGGATAAATTTGGTCCATGTGCTGTTAGCAGAACAGTTAAGAGCTGCTCAGCTCTGGGAATGGGGATACAGATTGTGTTTATGTCCATGTCACACTGGTTAAAATCTACCCCCTCAGGTGCTAGTGAACAATTCTGGGTGCGCATTGGCCAGCTCACGAACCCCTTGGTCACATTAGTGAACAGTTACACACTCAGAAAGTCCTGCTGAAGCCAAGGGAGCTACTAGTGAGAGTAACTGCTTACCAATATGAGTGACGGAATCATACT
>ML675620.1:3150295-3176315 GCA_007922155.1 Mesoclemmys tuberculata
TCTATCTATCTATCTATCTATCTATCTATCTATCTATCTATCTATCTATCTATCTATCTATCTATCTCCATACACAATTTCTCTCTCTCTTTTTCTCTCTAGCCCTTGTTTAGCACCATGGATTTTTGGCATCCACAAGAAAGGCAGCAAAGCCACATGAAACTGGCATGTAGCATTTCTAGTCAAGTATTCTTTGGGACCTGAAAGGTTTATAGGGAAAGAGAAAAGTCAGGTGTCTGCTTCACTTCTGGAGGCAGGAGCCATCTTGCATATTGAACTGAATTGCCACTTTCCATACGGGCAAACAGGAGATTGAGAGCCACTTGCTCCAACCCCAGTCCATGCAAAGTGTGCCTCGTATAGCCATTCACACCTGTGGAAGCTGAGTGAAAAGACACATTTCGCCCCGACTTTGCACCCGGCAGGTTCTGTCATCACTGAAATAAATAAGGAGTTACTCAGTGAGATGAATGAGTCTTGCCCACATGCCTAGGATTTAGCTGATCACCATATTTGGGGTTGGGAAGGAATTTTCCCCAGGGCAGATTGGGAGAAAACTGGGAGGTTTTCACCTTCTTCTGCAGCATGGGGCATGGGCCACTTGCTGGTGGATTTTCTGGTGGATTCTCAGTACCTTGAAATCTTTAAGCCATTATTTGAGGACTCCAATAAATCAGTCATAGGTTAGGGATCTATTACAGAAGTGAGTGAGTGAGCCTGTGGCCTGCGTTGTTCAGGAAGTGAGACCAGATGATCATAATGGTCCCTTCTGGCCTTAAAGTCCATGAGTCTAGGTGAGTCTAAAGCTGGTGGGATCCCTACTGGCTAGTTCTCAAACTTTATTGGGTATTACAGTTGGTGGAGACCTCTTCTTAGATGTGTAAGCAGGGTCTCAATGAGCTCTCCCCGACATCTAGTGAGGAGCTGGGGAAGAGCACTTCAGGAGGCAATCTTGTTGCATGGGCATACCTGCCCTGCCTAGGTGCTTGGCCTGGTGGGACTGCTTTTCCCAAATGACCATTTTTGTCTAATGTCGGCGCACAAGCCACTATGTTGCTGGGGTCAGGGGTACTAAAAGGTCGTTATCCTTGGTGTGCGGATCAAGGGAAGCGTAACTGTGCTTGGCATACCCAGACTGAGGGTCTCAGCCTCGGCTGAGCAGGGGTGCCAATGCCCAGTGGATTTGAGAGAGGGTGGGGACAGTTATTTGTGCCTGGTGGCGTGGGCCCTACCTAAGGGTCTTAGCCACCGTTTGGCCCTTCCTCCCTGCACTGTGTAATAACACAGCTGAATAAGAGAGTCTTAATGCAGGCTAATCGAGCTGGAACCAATGATAAGTGGGTCAGGCCCACTGACTCCAGTGGAGCTGTGGCAGATATATACCGCCTGGAGATCTGGACCATTGATGCCAATGATGCTGTGAAGATTTTTGCCAGCTCAGGTTCTAGGCTGGATTCTCCTCTTTTCAAGAATGGCTGTATTTTAATTAAACCTTATGGAGGGCGCACGAACAAACCATCCCGACGAGCAGAAAGAATAGCAAGTATGGTAGGTGCCCAACTTACCTTAACAGAGAAATCTCTGGTGAGTTTAAACACAAAAAGGAAGCTCATAAGAAGTGGAAGCTTGGACAGCAGACTAGCGAGCATAGTGGGTTCGTGCAGATCCCCCTGTGCTGCTCAGGTCTTCTGCGCCCACAAATCACTCACAATCATGTCAGCTTCGGGCTCCCACCCCTGCTCTTTATTTACAGCGAACTATGCAGCACTGTCTAGCAATACACAGTCCAACTTAACAGCCCCAGGGACTCACTGCTCCAGCCATTGATCAAGGGAAGTGTATCCGGGTGCAGCTTTGCCCTTCCCTGGCTATTTGTTTCTGCCCCTTCCCCAAATAGGAGAGGGGTAAGCCACTATGTGGGGTCCAGGTGCCCAGCCTTCTTGCCCCACTCCCAGCTGGGAGAGGGCTACAGACACTCAGCTTTTCAGGGGAGCGAGGGGGCAGTTTTCTTGTCAATTTCAGGGCCCCATGAAATTGACAAGAATGTCAGCCAACCGTAGACGTAAAGACACTGTTTCCATATTGATACTGTGTCACCCTAACGGCTCTGACAAAAGCTGTGCAGCTCTCGTTGAGGGGGCTTAATGAAATCAGCGTTGCAGGACAGTCCCATCAGTGGGAGGAGCATTTCAGTGCACACGCCTCCCCTGTTTTGTCAACAAAAGTCGACGTTTGTCAGCAGAACACTGTGGTGAGGACCAGCTCTTAATCTGTTGTCTTCCCAAGAGACAACTGGAGGTCTCATAGCGCCATAGCACTGTCTAAATGGGGGGTTTGGTCAGACTGTGGATTACCCCTGAGCCGTGTTGTTACACTGATATAAAGCTGTAGTGTAGACCTGGCATCAGGAAGTTTCCCCAGCCTGAAGCAGAGCTCTGTGTAAGCTTGAAAGCGTGTGTCGCTCTCTTTCCAACAGAAGTTGTCCCAATAAAAGATATCACCTCCCTCCCCCTGTCTCTCTCACTTTTGGGGTTATCGTTTTTTCAATGAAATGTCACATTTTCCTATGAAAAGTTTCCAAGACAATGATTTTTCCCCTTGTTTCATCAACCTTTGCTGCAGAGAAAAGCCCCGTTTTCTAACCCTCTCGAAGGAAAAACGCTAAGTCCTGAAGTTTACTGCCCTGGCTAATGCTTAATGCTGCAGGGGAAATTTGGAATAGGATCTGCCCTCCTGAGAGTCTGCCTGCCACAGCTTAGTTTTAAAAAGCTTGTTGAAAACTCCCTGGGTTGTTTGTAGCTAAGAATGGGAAGCGATCCCCATGTGCCCCTGAGTTCTATTCAAAGGAGCCAGAATAAACCCATTCAACTGTGTTTCTTTTCAAAAGGCTTCTGCCACTCCAGAGGGAAAGTCTGCTCAGAGATACACAACAGCTGGATCATGCATCCCTGCGTGAGCAATGGGCAACAGATAATGCCATAGGGAGGAGGAAAATATAATATCTCTGCCTCGTGCTCACACAGCCTCTGGTGTCTACAGAGAAAGGGGATGTGCTGCAGACATAAGACTCCGCACTCGCGGGGAAGGCACAAAGGGCAGGTAAGTGCGAGGGTCTATAACTGCTTAAAACGCCTGTCACGCGGGTGGACTTTGGGTCTCCCACATGCTAGGTCAGTACTGTGTTTAGCTCATGTATCATTGTGTGCCAGGGACTGTATGCAATTCCAGGGGGAAGGAGACCACAGTCTTCCAGCAGCTAAGAACTGTGGGGCGTGATTAGGCGTCTTTTCTCCAGAGACCAACAGACAAAGAAAAAACTTCTGGATAAATAGAATTTAAACTGACTTGTGAGCTTCTTTTATCCAGCATCCAGACAGCACCTTCTGTCCTGACCTTCTTCAGGGGGACGGGAAGGCTTACAAAGGCTTACAAAGCCCCCCGAAGACAGTAAGATTTTACCATGCCCATAGGAACGTGTATCATTTTTAATATGCTTTCTCTGTAACGCTTTCCTCTTGAGAATAAATGTGCTCCTTCAAACAAAAAGCAAAGCACAGACACTGGCCAGCTGTGGGCATGTGGCTTGCTGGCGCTATAACAGTGATGGCGAGGGACTTTCCAGCCCAGAAAAATCCCATTGACGCAGGAGAGATACTTGAGTCTCCACCCCAAAAAAGGGCCAGTTCCGGAGCCTAGAGCAAGTGCCTTTAAGGGTCTGTGAAGGGAGAATACAGATGCAGCTGTGACACCTGCTAATAGATCTTACAGCTTCAACTTGCCCTGAATTACTAGGATTTTGAAATGCCGCTACTGGCACTATTTCCAAGAGGCAGCTTTTGTTCCCAGCGCAGACGTACCTGGCGAGAGAGAACGTGAGTGAGAGACAGACAAAGTGGCCTTTTAAGGTGGATTGAAAGGCAGATTTAAGGGCTGAAGTTTGCAAACACAGTTGAAAAATATACTCTACCTCAGGTAAGCTGCCTTTAACATGGGCTGCCTGGTGGAGGTGAAATCCCAGCTCATAGGTCATGGAAGAGATTAGGAGAGTGAGTGTTTGTGTTTGTATGGGTATAGCATTAGGAGAGAAAGAGACAGGAGAAGTGTGAAGGAGAAGTCATGCATGATCTGCAGATTTTATCAGCCAGCCTGTTTTTCTGTGAATGGGTGAACAAGGGGGTGTAGTGCAAAGGAATATCCCTTTAAATATCTGTGACCTATCTAGTGGTGCTCACAAAGGATGTTACCTATCTCCATACACGTTGGCTTGGAAGGATTCGATTATATCGGTAAATGTCGATTTCATCAAACACACACCAAAAAAATATTTCCAGCGACGATCGTCAAAATTTGCAGCTTGGTAAACTAAGAAAAATGCTGCCTGAGAACTCATTAGGGTTTGATTTAAAGCTATTTATTTTGTATATTTTGCTGTCAATTTGGGTTTTAGGGGTTTAACTTTGAGTCCCCACATCTGTCAATACGTAATTGTTGTCTGACTCTCCCCAATAATTTCCCACAACTGTGAAAACTGAAACAGATAAAACATAAAAAGATGTTTAAAAGTAAACATTGATATGATCCATCAAAATGATGTTAAAAAATTCTGCTCAACCTGTTTATACTACATAATCCTCCTGTCCTTTTCATTTTCTAAATGAGAAATGTACTCAAAGTCCCAGTGTTATAGGCTGCATTACCTTTTCAGTTACACTTAGCATCTATAGACACCCTCCATGTCACTGTGGTCCTGGATTAGAGCAAAGATGAATGAAGAAGAGGGAGAAGCCAAACCAGGAAGATGGCTAGAAGGCTAGGGAAAATACCCTTTCTATAATGCCGGGTGAATAGACATCTCTTAACAAATCGGGTGAATAGACATCTCTTAACGAATCAATGTCCAGAGAACATCAACTTGGCTCAACCACATGGTTCTTTTCACAGCAACCTGTTGTTGGTACAACAAGAATTAAATTGCAGTTGATTCATCCATGCTGAGACAGAGACAGACAATGACGCAACTTGGATATCTAGAGAGAAAAATAAGGCTTGTACACAGTGAGTGAGTGTGTGTTAAACCAGGGTTTGAATCTATTGTTTACCACCAGGCCATGCAGTGACCTGCCGTGTGGATCCGGCGATGGTGCACTGAATGTTTCCCATTTCAAATGGGTGTACATCAAAACCCACGAGGGAACATTTAGTGCCCTGTAGCAGGATCCACCTCTTGAGTTACTGTTCAGCAAGCTGGTGCACTTTAGATTCACACCCTGTGCACTAAATTGCCGTGCAGAGAAGCTCATCAAGAGAAAAGCAGATATGTAGACAGATAGACAAGCATCCATGGTGAGAGAGAGATGGGTACTGCTTATTACCCCTTTTTGACCCAAACAGGTAACAAAAATGTGGTTGTCTCGATTTGGAGCAGAAATCAGCATTGGACTCAGGTATTTCTTTGGTGCCACCCTATTTGCCAGGTTCTTTCCCTGAACACAGAAGGAATTAAAACACAAGAGACCGTTTCTTTGCTCACACTTCTAAGCCCCCTTCCATCCAGCACTCGGCTCAAATGTTCTCTCTCTCTTGCTCTCTCTCTTTTTTTCTTTTTTTCTTTTGGCTTTCAGCACTTGTTCTGCTGCCTCTTTATAAATCTAGGGTATGCCCATAAAGGACCCTTCTGCCCTTAGACTCACTGGAAAAGTGAAGCAGCATTTGTTGGCTTATCATGCATCGATCGTTCCTCCCTTTTATCTAGATAACGTCCTCTGCCAGTCAATGACGTTGGCAGGGATGCCTGGCAGAAACCACACCATGGTGACACATTTCATCCTCCTGGGATTCTCCAGCCTCTCGGAGATGCAGGCGTTGCTCTTTGCCCTGGTGCTAACCTCCTTCACCGTCATGTTGATGGGGAACGTCCTCATTGTACTCATCACAACGCTCGATGCATCCCTCCATACCCCCATGTACTTCTTCCTCCGGAACCTGTCCTTCCTGGAAATCTGTTACACCTCCGTCACCATCCCCAAGATGCTGGCCAACCTGCTGGTGGAGAACAAGAGCATTTCTTTCACCGGCTGTGCTGCTCAGCTGTATTTCTATCTGTTCTTTGCCACCGCGGAGTGCTACCTGCTCGCAGTCATGGCCTACGACCGTTACGTGGCCATCTCCCACCCACTGCGTTACACTGCCGTCATGAGTGACAGGGTCTGTGTTCTGCTGGTGGTCGCTTCCTACGTCATTGGCCTCCCCGTCTCCTTTGGACAGACCACGTTGATATTCAACCTGCCCTTCTGTGGGCCCAAGGAGATCCACCACTTCTTCTGTGACATCCCCCCTCTGTTGAAGCTGGCATGCGCCGACACCTACCCGACTGAGGTGGAGATATTTGTGGTGGCTGTGCTGGTGGTCCTGGCCCCCTTCCTGTTGATCCTCACGTCTTATGTCCACATCATCTTCACCATCTTTAAGATGTCATCTGCTGAGGGCAGGCTCAAAGCCTTCTCCACCTGCTCCTCTCACCTCGTGGTGGTGACGCTGTTCTTTGGCTCTGGCAGCTTTATCTACTTCCGGCCCAAGTCGAGTTACGGAGGGGACAGTGACAGAGTGTCTGCCCTCTTGTACGTCGTCCTCACTCCCATGCTGAACCCCATCATCTACAGCCTTCGGAATGAGGAGGTGAAGGGGGCGCTAAGGAGGACACTGGGGAGGAGATGTGCTAACACCAAGAGCTGTTCAGAGCTCTGATGTGGTTGCTTGGGGGATCTTGCACCGCAAAGAACAGAAAGCTGATCACAGCTCTCACCGAGACTCTGTGTGGAAAGGTGGGCAACTCATTTTGGCTGAGCTTTCACAAGCCATCTTAAAGGAAGTAGGCACCCAAATCCCATTCAGTAGGAATCGGGTCCCCCAAGACCAATGGGTGTGATGCCTCCAGCCCCAGTTGCATAGGATTTGGGCACCTAACTCTCTTAGGCTCCTTTAAAAATCACCGCCTCATTCTGTTGCATCGGGATAAACAGATGTAAATGATGTAAATTTCTGCGAACAGAAGCGGAAAGACAAACTTTCAAAATGTTTTGACAAATAAACTCAATGCCCATGCAAATCTGATTCATTTGTCACCTTTTCTATAGTGACACAGTGACGCCTTCTATCGTGACTTCTTCATATCCCTACAATACCTAGAAGCTTCAGTCGTGGACCAGTACCCCATTGTGCTAAGCACTGTACAAAACAAAGGAACCATCTCTGCTCCAAATAATTACAGTCCTGGGTTGTGGTATGCAGGGTCCCATGTTCCATCCCTACTAAATAACCTTTATTTGAGGGTGTTTTTTTTAAATAACAAACCAAGAAAAAACACATGTCAAGTCTCTAAGAGATAGGGTGCGTGTGCTTGCTCTGTGACATGTTGCATCTCCTGACCATACAACGGTAGCTTGACTCTACTGCTAAAAAGATGGTTTGATTCCCAAGTGTCTCCGCTGTCAGCATGGGACAAACTGGCACTGTGTGATATGGGTTTTGAGCCATGATACATCCCGCAGGAGCCTCAAGTCCCCCAACCTCTGCTCAGATGCCTGGAATCATCCTGTTTTCAGTGTGAAATGTTTCATTTTGATGGTGAGACCAGCCTTTTCCCCCCGGCCCGGGCCATTGTGTTCTTCCTCTTTTACTTCCGTGATAACAATCCCTCCTTTCCTGGCTTCCCAGTCACATACCCAATTCCAGCAGTCCCTGTCTGTGGACTGTATTTCTCTCCACAGTTACATAATTTCCTGCCAGTGTCATCAATCATTACATCCAGTTCAGGTCAGTTCAGGGGTAGGGGGAAAGGGGACAACCGCTCCATTAACCCCTGAGCATCCTTCATGCACTACATCCCTCAGCTCTGACTCACAGAGGATCTGTCCCAGGGTGCAAGTGGGCCCTCCAGAGGCAGGACTGGATGGGTGCCTGGCAAAGAATCCCCCACTGCACTGCTTAGATGCCCTCCTTTGTATCACCCAGCATACCTCCCCTCTGGGGGAGATGGAGGCCAGAACCCCACCAGCCCTGCAGACTGGCTGGCTGCAGTGGGGGTTAGAGAAAAGACCCACGGTAGCTCGAATGTGCAGTGAGAAGGAAGAGGACTGGGAAGGTCTGCAGAGAGAGTTTTCCCATCTTAGACAGTGTGTGACACTCAGGGTCGTTGAGTGGTGGGTGGTGGAGTGAGGAACACAACACTTTGCTCTCCCAATCTGTGCTGGCCGTTTTACCCCAACCATGCTGCAAGGAGAGGCACATGGGTTTCCGCCTCATAATCCCCCTAAACACTTCGGTGCACAATAAAACTTCACACAACGGCGTCACACAAGGGATTTCTCTCGTTTACCCTCATTAACCGGAATGGGGCATTCAAAACCCTCATGAACATCTCAGCCTAAGGTAGCCGGTGGCCACATGGACATCCGGGCTTGAGCCAGGCCAGGGCAGTGTCTACAGAAGGGAAAAAGGAGGCAGCAAGTCTCCCACTGCCAAAATCCTCACTGCTTCATGAAAGCCAGAATCCGAGACCTATACCAGGGCTTCTTGGGTGGCAAATGGTGCACTAACAATGTGCCTCCTCTGCCACCTTCTCCCTGTCCAAGGTGCTGCATGAAATACCTGGACAGCTATTCCATGGTGCAATGATGTGTTGTCCACACATGGGTCTCCTGCACATGAAAACTTGGACATCTGGGGCTAGCGCTCCACAAACTTATTTAATGCCCAAGCAAAGCTCATGCGGGGGCCTGGGCTGAATTCCTTCTTCCTTTTCCATAGTTAATTCAATAGCACACTTCACTTCCAAACCTCCAGTATCATGTTCTAGGGCAAAGCTCACTTCTGTGTCCTTCCGGGCCTCTCTGAGTGCACTGCCTCAAGACCTCAGGCCTTCCTTCCCTGCCTCAGAGAGGAATCTGGTGATTTTCCCACTCAAGATGAAAGTCGGTCTGAGTTAGCTTGGAGTCACATGAAAGATGAGATGAAACCAAACATGTGTAGGGTGTCTGATGCATTAAAACACCTTTTATTCCCTAATGTTTTATTCCCACTGTTAAAAAATGGGTTGAAAAGTCTGTTGACCACTACACCGCTGGTCACAGGTTCCTGAATGGAGCAAAGGGAGGTGGCTGAATGCCAGGTGGGCCTGCAGGGTGATAAGCCGTTGGAATTCATGAGGTAATGTCGCTGAGGCCAGGTGTAAAAAAAGGTTCCTGAGCTTTAACTCCTATGAGGCCAGGCGGCATTTCTGAATCACAATATTTGCATTTGGGGGCACTTATGTTTTCAATGAAAAGTGGATATTTTCCATGGAGGCCGCTAAAACCTCTCTCTGACTGATTAAAAACACATTTTCCAAACCAGTCATCATGGCAGAGGACAGCGGTGGTGTCCAAATGGTGATGGACACCTTCAGGCAGATGACGAGAAAAACATTCCCATCAGGCAGTCATCAAATAGACACACACTAGTGAACGGACTCTGATCTCTTGCACCACAAATTGTCACCACAGTAGTGAGATGAAAACTTGTGTTTTCACCACCAGCAGCCAGGCCCACTAACTTCAGGGGTGGCAATCTCCAGACATTGCCCCTTCCATGTCTTTCCCATCAGCGTGAAAGAGCAATAGGCCAACAGGGACAATCTGGAGTGGTATTTCTGTGTACGATGCCTGTGCTTTCATGCCCTCTCCAAGATCATGGCCTCACTGAGTGTCCATGGCTGGAACGCCCGGTATGAGTGACGTTCTGCATACACAAAGCAGAGCGAAGGTGGGAATCGAAACAGAGGCAGAGTGAAATAAGGTTACTTTCCTCAGGCCACACAACTAGTAAGTGGTGGAGACAGGAAGCAAATACAGAGCTCCAGTTCCCGATACACTAGCCCACTCTGCTTCGGGCTGGAAGAAAGGAGTAGGGGACAGCGATGCTGTCAAAATGCGGCTGCGTGGCTGCCTAGGGTCACAGCTGAGAAGTTAACGTGCACCGTCCTGGCTGATTGATCTGTGTCATCAGGGGACCAACTCTCCCGCAAATCACAAGCCAGTCCCGCAGTTGGGTCCTTTGTCCCACGTCCTGCAATGAGCACACAATGTCCTGCAAAATACAGAATTTGGAGGGGGGAGGGTGCTGCCCAGCCAGGCTGCTCCGCTCCACACAGGTTGAGGAGTTGGAGGAGGTGCCCAGTTGGGCTGCTCCACTCCAAGCTTAGGGGATGAAGGGGCGTGGGGGAGCATGGAAGGGGCAGGGTCAGGTGGGAAAGGAAGGATCAGCGCCAGCCATGGGGCAGGGTTGTTCACCTTGTTAGCAAGCTAGCAATATCAATAGCTAGCAGCCAGCTACTGAATGTAGAATTTTGTTAAAGGTGTTGTTTTAACTGTCTACAGTTTCCTGAAATGGACTATTTTGCTACAGGATGAAATGAGTCTCTTGGGTCCATGACAGGGATTTATTTGTGTTCATTTGGCCACATCCCATAACAAGATCTTGCAGTCCTGAAATTCACGGTGCTCAGATGTGAGCAAAAGCGAGCAAGGGGCTGGTACACTATAGACAGGCCCCACTCAATGGGTGCAGAAAACACAGGACAGGAACGGGGCAGCCCCAGGGCAAGATTCTCAGCTTGAGCGAACTTGAACGGCTCTGTTCATGTAAATGGGGCCACATCCCTTGACACCAGCTGGGGAATTGGCCCTTTGAGACCAATGGAGCTGCTGCAGGTCACACCAGAGCTGAAAGTGGCTTGTGATGTTGGTTGGCCACTGGGCCAGGGAGGCACAGAAGTGAGAAAAAAGGGAATTGGGTCAGCTACATTGTGTCTTGTCTACTAGATGTTGGTAGAGGCTACCTAAGGACAAAGAGATATTTAGTCTGTGAGGCGTCTGCTAGACAGCAATGCTGTGTCAGGGGTGAGAAATGGACAGCTACAGCTCAAAGTCAATAACTCTTGAAAGGCTGAAGAGGATGCTCATTGGTGGAAGGGAGTGTATTGTAATGGACCATCGCTGTGGACAAGGCATTGCTTAGAAAGGTAAATTCCACTTCATCATGTGAATTATTCCCGCCCACTCCAGACGCTCACTGAGCTGCGTCAATAAATGCAAATTACACTGGGAAAAAACATGTTGAGTTACATTGGGCACTGTTAAGAGCAAAGCTTTGGATACAGAAAACTGTCCATAATGGGGATGGGTCTAAGTGAGGCCTAATTTTAAAAGTTTTGGGTTTCAGCTGTACTTACTGAAAACAGAACCTGGCATTAAAGACCCCAATGATAAAAGTCCCTTCTCAAATTTTCCAGCTAAAACAGTTCTGGAATTTTTTCTGGCCCAGCTCTGAGAAATCCTGAGTGACGCTGGGGAAGAAGAAAGGCCCAGTCAAAGAGATTGTTAAGGAACCCTGTTAAGACTGCCAACTATCTTCGCAAGAGGGCACTGCAAGTGACCAGCTGGACTCACACCTGGGAATTCTTTAAACTATTTACTTTCTGTATGTTTGGGAAAGGTCAGAGCGAATTTCAAGTGGGGATCTCAACACGCAGATGTGGTCAAATGCTCTGCATAGGACACCGGAACTTCTCATATACCAAGAGGACGAAATATTCTCTAGGCCAGTGGTTATCAACTCTTCCAGAGTATTGTACCCTCTTCAAGAGTCTGATTTGGCTTGCGTACCCATTTCACCTCACTTAAAAAACTATTTGCTTACAAAATCAGATATAAATAAACCACAAAAGTGTCACAGCCACTATTACTGAAAAATTGTTTACTTTCTTGTTTTGTCTGTAAACATTTTTAGTTAGTACTGACTTTGCTGGTGCATTTTATGTCGCCTGTTGTAAAACGAAGCAAATATCTAGATGAGTGGGTGTGCCCCCTGGAAGACCTCCGCGTACCCCCAGGAGTACACATGCCCCTGGTTGAGAACCACTGATCTTGGCCATCCGTAGACAAGACAAGAAAACTGGGCAGTTAGAGTCCAGCTGCTTCTGCTCCTGATGCGGAATGGGGGGGTGAGAAGCCAGGGAGGTGAGAACCACATCTACCACTTCCCTGCTATCCACAAGGTGTGTTATCCGGTCAGAGAAAGCTGTTAGGTTGGCTTGACACGATTTGTTCTTGACAAATCCCTGCCCATGGTTACATCTCACCTTATTATCTTCTAGGGGTTTGCAAATTGATTGCTAAATTGGTTGCTCCACTATCTTTCCAGGTACTGAAGTTACTGTAATTCCCCAGGTTGTCTTTATTTCCCTTTTATAGAGACTGGCACTATATTAACCCTTTTCCAGGCCTTTGGATGCTCTCTCGTCTTCCATGACTTTTCTAAGATAATTGGTAACGTCTCAGATATCTGCTAGGTCAACTCCTTGAGTTGAAGACATCTCACTTGTCTAAGCAATTTTTAACAACTTCTTTATCAAAACAGATGACCAGACTCACTCAGAAAGGTGCTGCTTAATAAAAGCAGAGGAGTTCAGACCAGCTCCTTTGAAAACCCCAGCCTACACTCCAATCAGGCATAACCCCGGTAGTCTCAGGACTGAGAATCTTGGACATTTCCTTTCCCATTCCAAATTATTTATTTTCTGTTCCTTTGGGAGAGGCAGAAACCTCTCCGAAATGAGAATCCAACACGCAGAAATACTCTAGCAGCCCATACAGCACACCCTGGGAACGACATTGGAACTACAAGGAGGCTATTGCAATAGATGTTAGGAAACTGACCACCAGAGGACATTGCATCAGAAATATGTGAACAGTTTGTTCATGCAACTGAATAGAGAGGAGCTTCCAGGTATTCTCAGGCTGGTGCTGTGCAATTCAGAGGAGGATCTTGCCTGGCCTGTGTCCAGCTCCCACTCACTGGGGATGACCCAGCTTTCACCCTTAGTGCTTGGGCTGTAATCACTGTGTGGGGGAAGGTCTTTGCAGGTTAGCCCATATCCTGGAGGTTGGGCTGAGATCCCTAAAAGATGGGGCCCCCTGCATGGTGTTTGTGACCATCTCGGCTCCAGGACTGGTGCTTCTAGTGTCAATAAACAAAGTTACACCAACAAATTACCCAAACTCAACCTCACTGGAGTCTCCTGTCATGGCGAACCAATCTGCAAGGCCCTGAATTCTGCTTCTGCTCAGCAGACGGGAGTCAATACTGTTAAACAAATAAATAATCATTCGTAATTAGTAATTGCATCCAAGTTCCTTGGGAAAATATTTTTACTTGGTTTGTGTTCATATCCATGTGATAGAGAGAAAGAAACACAGAAAGAGAGAGAGATTGCCTCTCATCCAACTCTCTCATTTGCAAACTACAGATTCATTTTACTTTACATTCAGTTTCTGTTGGGAGAATGTGAAGTAAATAAGGTGAAACACAAAATAATAATCTTGCTTTTGGCCTTGCTTTTAACCCAAGAAAACTAGAAGGCCAATAAGAAAGGAATGTGAGTGGAAGCTCAAGTTTAAACTCACCTCCAAAGAGAGTAAAAGTTTTGCCTCTCTGTAATGAGAGGAAATAAGGGGACAGATCCAAGTAAAAGTTCCTATAATAATCCAGAAACAGGGAGGAAGAGAGGGAGAAAAGCACTGAGAATACTGGAAGATGACCAGAAGTAACCTCACTCTTTATCCACTCCTATGGGGTACAAAGGATGTGGTGTTAAAGACCCTATACCTAAGACCCTCCAGAAAGGTACATGACCGTATATTGGAAGAGATGGTATAATTAAGTCTACCAAGAAAAAGGAGGGGGACGTGAGGGCTCCATCAGCGTATGAAGCCATAATTAGGGAAAAGGGCATAGAGCTATGCTGAGCAGGAAAAGGAATACCATCGGCGTATAGAGACAAGCCTGACTGGTGTGAAGGGCTGTAATTGGATGCTTGCCTGTTTGACCCCAATAAACCCATCTCATTGCCTGCAGAGTGGACTCTGGACTGTTGCTTTCTGGTGAACTGCGTTTGGGAATGAGCAAGGAAGTCGGGAGGAACCCTAACAGGTTCCTGTGGTGTTTGTTAAACAACACGGCTCCAACACCCAATCCAGGAGGTCAGACTTGTCTTAGCCATTGTTACTCATGCAATTGTTCCACTGGAGGCCTGGGGACAGCTGACATGAGTGAAGTTGATGTAGCAGTGTCAGTCTCTGCAGGGCCATGCCTCTGTAGATGCTGTGTTACATTTCAGCTATGCATATCGATGATCTTATGCAACAGATAGCAGGAAGGCAACTGGTGGGCGTGGGATGTTGGTTGTATCAGGTCAGTTGTTTGCACTGTCTGCAAAGAAAACATTACGCTATCTCCCCAGGCTCCCCCCTTCACAAGGGAAATGCAGACTTCCACAGAGAAGGACACAAATACTAGGAGACCTCAGTACTTCGTACATAGAGGAGGATGAGCGTGTTCTCAGACAGACTGCAGCAGCTGCTCATCCATCCCAGCCCTGAGAAATAAGAGCTCATTTCTTCAAACTTCAGCCATCCACGTAAGCTTCCTGACTGCATTTCTATATCACCTCCCAAACAGGGGCAGAAATATGCTTTGAGAATATTAACAGTTTTAGCTTCCCCTTCCTACGGCAGAGCCAGGCTGTGTTAATAGCACCATTGAATAATAGGGAAAATGAAATATGTGTCTTGTGGAAGGTCCTTGATGCCCAGGGAGCCACAGCTACTTGACACCAGCTGGGCATCTTGCTCAGGGTTAGTGGCCATGGGGGGGTGAATGGTGATAAAATGTTACTAGCCCAGAACACAGGGTAACCTATGGCAGATGGTTTCTGAGTTCAGGGGTGGGATCTTTCTTCTCCGCTGCCTTTCTCCTTCCTGTGTTATCAGCCCACCATCATTATGGGGTGTAGAGGGTCACTCCTGGGAGAGGCTCACACATCAGCCTGGTTTTGCTCCATCCCAAATTCTACCCTCTAAAGAGCTGTGTTTTATCACTGCTACATAGCTGACATTGGGATTCACATCTGTAACAGAAAAAAAGTCCTTCTGCTTGTCATAGAATTATAGATTAGGGTTGGAAAGGACCTCAGGAGGTCATCTAGTCCAACACCCTAGAGTCATGTCCAACCCCCTGATGTCATCGTCATCATCATCATGACATGAACTAAGGAAGACTTGACTCCACTTCATTTTTTAAGACATCTCTTGCAAGAGGGTGAAAGAAATTATTCCTTTCCCAACAGGACACTACAATGCTGACTTTACCAAGATCTATTATTAGATGAACTCCCATAAATTCTAACAAAAGATCAGACCCCAGATGGTATGGAAAAATCTCAGCCCAAGATTTGAGTTGGTATATTTATTGATTTTGATTCCTCCTAAGCCATGCCATGATTCTGGTCATGGTCAGCGGTGGAATGTGTGTTTAAGTATCATTGTGAAGCTGCAATATGTCACCGGAAGGGATCTGAGGGTAGATCCATAAGTGGTCTGATCTGTCATATCTCTACTTGTATACCAGAGCTATGGACTGGTGTTCCTGTAGTTATTGCTGTCATAGGGCAGAGGATGGTCTTCATGAGTACCAAAGTTCTGTGCTCAGACTGAGACCTTTGGCAATTTGTTCTGAATTGATTTAGCTGAGGTAAGTCCTGCTTTGATCAAGGGTTGGACTAGATGACCTCCTGAGGTCCCCTCCAACTCTAATATTCTATGATTCTCTAAGTCAACATTTACCTGAAAATTTCAGCTGGTAACCAGGAGAGGAAGGAGAGTTCGTGAATATTTTGGCATTAATTCATGACATTTGACCAACTTTCAGCTCTATATTCTTCCAATTCAACTGCACAATTCTCTTTATTGTTCTTAGTTTCAACCCATGCCAGGCAGAGAGAGGGGAAACCAAACGGCCATCACGGAATTCATCCTCCTGGGCTTTGGGGATCTGCCTGACCTGCAAATTCTTCTCTTCCTGATGTTTCTTGTGGTTTACATCGCAACCGTGGCTGGAAACAGCCTCGTCATGGCGCTTATTGTGGCTGATCAGCACCTTCACACCCCCATGTACTTCTTCCTGGGGAACTTGTCCTGCCTGGAGATCTGGTACTCCTCCACCATCCTGCCCAAGATACTGGCCAGTCTCCTGACTGGGGACAGGACCATCTCAGTCAGTGGCTGCATTACACAACTGTATTTCTTTGGTTCTCTGGTAGGTACAGAGTGCTGTCTCCTAGCAGCGATGTCTTACGATCGGTATTTAGCGATATGTAAACCCCTGCACTATTCAAATCTTATGAATACCAGGTTTTGCCTCCAGTTGGCTGCTGGGACATGGTTAAACGGTTGTTTGGCTGTTTCTATTGTTATACTGTTCATGTCCCAATTTACATTCTGTGGCCCAAATGAAATTGACCATTTCTATTGTGATCCCGTCCCATTGTTAAAACTCTCCTGTGGGGACACACGCCTTATCGTAGCTTTGAATTTTGTACTAGCCTGTGTATTCACCCTGCCTCCATTCCTCCTAACCCTGACATCCTACGTGTATATCATCGGTAACATCCTGAGAATCCCTTCCTCCATCGGGAGGCAAAAGGCCTTTTCCACCTGCTCCTCCCACCTCATCGTGGTGACCATTTTCTACCTGACCCTACTGAGTGTCTCCGTGCTACCAACACTAGATACACTAGGAGTGCTGAAGAAAGTGCTCTCACTTTGCTACACGGTCCTGACCCCCCTGGTAAATCCCCTCATTTACAGCCTGAGAAACAGAGAGGTCAGGGATGCTGCAAGCAAAGCCGTCGGTCAGTATGTGGTTTTCACAAAAACATGCAGAGAATCCTAGGTCATTACTGCATTTTCAAAGCTGCCTGGGTGATTTAGATAATCAGCTCCCATTGAATTAAGTTTAAAGCTCCCATTGAATATATCAGGGCTGATGTGAAAAAGAAATGGAGATAATCTCCATGGAGTTACTGAGGCAGAGTGTTTATGGTCCTGCTCTGTGTCTATGTAACATATCATAACGTGAGATTGTTGGACAGTTCTATCAACCTCCCATGCTCAGCACTGATACATAGAGGATGCTGGTATTTTTCTCCGTGCTGTTGGCTAAGCATTCATCCCAGGGAGGGGGAGAAGGGTATGTCGCATCTGATAATGCGCAGAGCTGACATGTTGTGTAAGGCACAAACTCCACTAAATATCTAAGCAAATCCCTTTCTACATCCCAACTGAGCATTATTTCTCTGTGATAGACAATAAAATCTGACAACCAAATCCCAACAGCCTAATACAAGCAAAGCAGAGTGGGTGATGGTATGATAAAGTTTCTTTCTCCAGATCATTTCTTATGCGTCCAAGGACACAACAGAGAATCCAGCCAGAGTTTGGCTCAGTGTTTTCCATCAAAGTGGAAGGACCCGGGAGGGAGTTGGCCATAACCATGTTCCCATCATGGAATTTTTAACTGGGTACTGGTCAGAACGAAGACAAAATTTTCACTAATTTTTATTCCGACAAAAAGGCTGTTTTTGATCAATGGTGCCTGTTCCAATCCCCACCTGTCCCCCCTGCAAACCAGCTACCTCAAATGCCCTCACACAGGTCAGATGCAAACTGCCCGGGTGCCTGCAGTGACCTCTTCACCAGGGATATGTTTATAGCACTTCTCTGGGCTACACCTGGCTGTGACTGGTGCCAGCAAAGTGACGGTCTCAGAATCTCCGGGCCCATAAGTGCAGGGAAATTACGCAAACAAAGACGCAGACTCAGAGGTCAGCAACAGGGATGGTTTTGACCCAGCTGGGGCTTACCAGAGGGCCTGGAGTTGTGCACATGTAGAACCGAAGCTGTTCCTGCAGTCAGAGCCTGTCCAATGGTCACTGAGAAAATAATCAGTGTTAGAAATAACCAAACAGGTTGTCCCTGAGGCAGATTGGGGAGACAGAACCCTTTATTGTCTGCTCGTTCCACCTTGACGCCGCGAGTGAGCAATGAGGGGGTTACTTTACAATTTTTCTATCCATAACAGTATGTAAATATATACATTTCCTGCAACTCCCCATAGACCCTTATTTGGTTACATTAACATCTATAAAATGAATATTAACAATTACATGATGAATACAATTATACCTGCCCCTGTTTGTTGTTTGCAGAATTACCACATCACCTTAAAACCTATTAATTTTACATTAACATTCTTTGAAGTAAAGGCATACCGGGGGGAAGGAAGATAATGCTTTCTTACCACCAAATGCCTTATGCAGGAGTGGCGATAGTGATTTTATTAGCCTCATCCCTGGTCAGGAAGAGAGGAAAAGAAGAGAGATAACAGACTCTAACTAGAATTCACACCAAGTAACAGAAACAAGGTTTGCCCGTGCCTTGACCCCGTTCCCTGTAACTGAGGCCTGACCATTTGTCCAGCTTTTAACTCTTTACTCTCCTATAGTCGACACTTGGTTATGCAGGGCAAAAGCTTCTTAGTGGTTCCCAGCTGCATGGAACTGTTGAAAGGAAGGGAGCTTATCACACTCTGGGACGCAACCCAGAGCAGTGAGAGTTTGTGTCACCTCTGCCCTGTTAGCTGGGGTGCCTCCTAATGCTCTATGGTTCTGGCTTGACCCTTGGGCCACTCCACACCACCCACCAGCATGCAGACCACAGCCCCGCTCCTGCAGTTCTGACCCCAGCCCCCTGTCTGCAAACAACAACCACACTCCGGCCTCTGCCAACCTTGGTTAGCATTTACAGGGTGACTCCAACACACTCCCCAATTCAGATGTTCCCCAAAAAACATGTGTAAAGGGTTCAGATATTATAGGTATGTTAAGCCCATAAGGGGTTAATGTATAGCAGCTTACTACTTCATTGATATTTAGTGGGGTTTTTGGCTGGCTCTCTCCCATTCCCTCCCAAAAGAAAGGGGAAGGGCCAATGAGAAATCAAGATCCTGAGACTGGCAGTTCCCAGGGCCAATGGGGGGAGGCCAACACTCCAGGTCAGCCCAACTGACAGGGCGGAGAGGCCAATAAGGGAGTCAGGAGCCTGGGGGCCCATCCTCCGTGTGAGCTGGAGCTGCGTGGGCCAGAATAGGGCAGAGCTAAGGGGAGAGCAGCTGCCTGAGCTGAACCAAAGATAAAACGGCCCAGGGCAGGAAGATGTCGTCAGGTCAAACGGGGAGGGGGTTGTGACCTCAGCAGGTGCAGAAGGTACCAAGACATCCTAACACCAAAGAGCTAACAAGGGCCACTTGACCTCCTGAGATGACACTTAGATGGATAGAAATGTCTTTTCATATGACAGAGTTGTTTTGCCCAAACCGTCCAGTGCAAGGTGAGGGGTGATAGACCATGTCAAGAGAGTGGCAACTACCTGGGTCAAAGGGGTGTGTAGGCTGGTGGCACGGTCCAGCCGGGGCATCGCGAACCTTCCTCGGGCCCAGGCTCTGAAGAAGGCCACAGTGCCTTGGTTTAGAGGAAGAAGCTTAGCAGATTACAAGTCTTTAGCCCCGGCCCCTGGCAGGGCAGTCTTCCCTCACAGTTTGTAACTCTCTGGACCTTGCATAGGGCAGGGCTGGTAAGACGTCTATAGCCCCAGACTTCCAACAGGCAGGGCTGTTAGGTAGTCTATTGCTCCCGGCCCTCTGGCAGGGTGGGGAAGGCAAAGTAGTCTATCATCCCCAGCCTTCCAACAGGCAGAGCTAGCAAGCAGTCTGGTGCCCCCAACCCTCAAGCAGTGCAGGCAAGCACAAGCAATCTATAGCCCCCAGCCCTCAAATGGGCAAGGCAGGATAAGCAGTTTACATCCTCCAGCCCCCAAGCCAGGCTGGGCTAGAAAGGAAGTCAATAAACCCTGGCCCCCAAGCGGGCAGGGCAGGTAAAATAGTCTAGAGTCCCCTCGGTAACCTCTGGTATCGCTCAGAGGAAGCCAAGCACTCCTGGGGTGGTTAGGGAAGGAGGGAGGGGGATGCAGGCCCACCCGACTCCACTGCATCCAAGACCAGGGCTCTACCAGTGGCAAAGTGGTTTGCCACTGAGTCAGCAGAGATCCAACCGCAATGTGCCGACTGGTCCAACCCCAGACTCAGCCACACTAGAGGCAGCTGTCCCTGGGCTATTTCCTCCCACCCTGCCCTGGGTACCTGGTAGCCAGTCGTCTCCCTCAAGGTCGCTGGGGTAGACGGTGAGCAGGAGTCCTACAAGTCCCTCCCTGTCGACTGGTGGCAGATCCAGAAACTCCGGAAATCAGTGGAGGGCAGCTCCTTCAGGTCACAGGGTCTCAGGGGTCCTCCAGTACCCCAGGCTCAGGCTGCTCCAGTGGGTCCCAATGTCGGGCAGCTTCTCCAGGTCAGGACCGGCCTCAGGGGGTTTCTCCCATTCAGAGGTCTCGGGTAGCTTCCCAATCCCTAAGCCCGGTTGCCCCCTCCAGTCCCTAGGGCCCTCCAGTCCAGACAGGCTTTGGAGGCTCCAGTCGGTGGGGCAGTGGCACCGAACAGCCACAGGGCCTGGGTCAGGCCTAGACCACAGCCTCCGGCGGCAGCTTCCCCCTGACTGAGCTGCTAGGTCTTCCTTTTATAGTTCTGTTCCCTACCCTGGCTCTGCCTCTCGGCTTCTGGGTTGTTTGTTCTGTCCAGTAGGGGTGTCTTGACCCTTCCTTAGGCCCAGGCTCCGAGGAAGGCCACAGCACCTTGCTACACACACCCACCCATCAAGTCCAGCTCCCAGTCTCCGGGGCTGGCCTGTGCCCCTTCCCCTAAGCAGGACAAAGCTTCCGCGTTGGCGTACTCTTTACCTGCCCAATGTTGGATGGTAAAGGTGAAGGGCTGCAGGGCAAAGTACCAACACATTACTCAGGTGTTAGTCTCCTTCATTTGGTGACAATGAATGGGCTGCTAAGGAGGTAGTACCATAGGGCCTCTAGCACCCACTTCACAACCACTGCCTCTTTCTCTATTGTTGCATATTTCTGCTCTCTGGGAAACAGCTTGCGACTGATATACAGGATGGGGTGCTCTTCCCCGTCAAAGTTCTGGACAAGAATGGCCCCTAGTCCAACAGCCAAGGCATCCGATTGTACCACGAAGGTACGGTTGAAGTCGGGGCTGTAGAGAACGGGCTCAGAGCACAGCACTTTCTTTAAAGCGGTAAAAGCCTTGTCACACTCCAGTGTCCACTGGACTCGGAGCAGCTGGTCCTTCCTCAGCAGATCTGTGAGGGGTGTTGCAATGGTGGCAAAGTCCAGTACAAATTGCCAATAATAGCTGGCCAAACCCAGGAACTGCCTCACCTGCTTCTTGGTGGTTGGTCAGGGCCATTCCTGCAGGGCTTGTACCTTCCCATTCAGGGGCCACAGGGTTCCCTGACTTAGGGTGTATCCAAGGTAGGTGGTCTCCTGCCACCCTATGCAGCATTTTCAGGGATTTGCGGTCAGCCCCACATTCCGCAAAGTTCCCAGGATGGTGGTCACCTGCTTCAGGTGATCACTCCAGTGGCAGCTGTATATTACTACGTTGTCCAGGTAGGCAGCAGAATAGTTCACGTGGAGCCCCAGGGATTGGTCCAGCAGCCGTTGGAATGTTTCAGGTGCCCCGTAGAGTCCAAAGGGCATCCGCACAAATTGATATAGCCCACTGGGGGTCGCAAATGCAGTCTTTTCCTTCGAGCTGGCATCAAGGGGAATTTGCCAGTGAGGTCAAGTGTGGTGAAATATTGGGCCTCCTTGAGCTGATTGAGTAACTCATCGATCCATGGCATGGGGTAGGCATCAAACTTTGAGATGGTGTTAACGTGCCAGAAGAGGATACAGAATCGACGTGACCGATCGGGTTTCGATACCAGCACTATGCGGCTCCGCCACTCGCTGGTTGAGGTTTCTATCAGCCCAAGCCTCAACATTGCTCTGACCTCCTCTTCTACCATGGCCTCTAAATAGTGGGGAGAGACCTTGTGCTAGTCCACACCACCTCGCTGGGGTGGGTCTTAATGGTGTGGTACACCCGGGTGGTTTTCCCGGGGGTCATTGTAAACGTTGTGGTGAAAGTCTCCACCAGTCGTTTTGCTTGTCTCCTCTGGGTCTCTGACAGGTTGGCGCCCAACTAGGGCTCGCCAGGGTTTTCCCTTTCGGGAATCTGCAGTCCCAGGTCTGGATCTGGGGAGTGAGAGTTGATTAACAGACCCTCCCACTCTTGCCATGGCTTCAGCAGGTTAGTGTGATAAACCTGTTTCTTCTTCCAGCGGTCAGGTTGTTGAACCTCATAGTTCACCAGGCCAACCTGTTGGATTATCTCATACAGCCCTTGCCACTGGGCCAGGATTTTGAACTCAGTGGAGGGGAACAACACGAGGACCCAGTCACCTGGCTCATAGGAGTGGGTGCACGCACCCTGATGGTATGTCCAGACCTGGGTGGCTTGGGCAGTTTGCAGCCTCTCCTGGGTTAGAGTCCCTGCCTGTCAAATGCATTCTCGCAGGTCCAGGACAAACTGCAGCAGCCCCTGTGGAAGTGAGGGGGCCTGCTCCCATTGCTCCTGAAGTAGATCGAGGATCCCCCTTGGTTGTCGGCCATACAGCAGTTTGAACGGTGAGAACTGGGTAGAGGCCTGCCATACTTCCCAGATGGCTAAGGGTAGGGGTGAGATCAGCTGGTCCCACCACTGCAGATCCTCTGGAGGGAACTTCCAGAGCATGTGGTTAAGGGTCCGGTTGAACCTCTCAACCAGCCCATCAGTCTGTGGGTGGTAAATCAAGGTCTGGAGTTTCCAGATCCCCAGGATCTCACATATCTCCCGGAACAGTCGGGAGGTGAAATTTGTTCCCTGGTCCATGAGGAGCCCTTGGGGTAGCCCCACTCTTGCAAAAACTTTGATGAGTTCCCCCACAACTGTCCATGTGGTCATGTTCTTCAGAGGGATCGCCTCCAGGCAGCGGGTGGCATAGTCCATCAGGACGAGGAGGTAGTGGTACCCAGCTCCGCTCGAGAGGTCCCACTAGGTTGATGGCCACCCTTTCAAAGGGTGTCCTGATCAGGGGGATAGACACTGGGAGGGGCCGTGGAATGCCAGCCAGAGCTACTAGCTGACACTCCAGGCAGGAGGCACAACACTCTTTCTATTTTCTTTTAATAAATCTTAGTACAGTTAATAAGAATTGGCTGTAAGTGTGTAGCTGGGTAAGATCTGAAATACTCATTGTGCTGTTGGGTAATGTGTCTGGTCCTTTGGAACTGGTAGAACTTTACATGTGATGGACAAGGTCTTCAGCAATCCTCATCACGTTTCACTTGGATGTCTGGGTGGGAGCCCCGGGCTAGGTGACTTTGAGGGAACAGTGCTTTTGGCTTCTGGGTAACTGGCAAGGTATATAGAAGCTGTTTTGCTGCTGGCTTGGGGAGTCTAGTTATCCCAATAAGCACCAGTTTGGGGATCGCCTGCCCCATTCTTTGCAGTTGGCTCTGTAGCTTTCACAAAAACAGGCGGAGAATCCTAGACAGTTACCGAGGCTGAGCTTTTCAAAGCTGATTTAGGCAAATGGCCTCCAGTGAAATGAAGTAAAAATGCCCCTTGAATATGTCAGCCTTGATGTGAAAAAGACATGGAGATGATCTGCATAGAGACACTGAGGCAGAGTGTTTATGGCGCCGTGCTATGTCCATGTCACACAGCACATTGGAGCATGAGGTTGGTGACAGGTCTATCAACTACTCATATCCAGCAGTGCAGGACCGATACATGAAGGATGATGGTGTTTGTCTCCGTGGCGTTGGCTAAACATTCACCTTATGTGAGGAGGGTGTCTCGCATCTGATAATGCACAGAGCTGCCATGTTGCGTAAGGCACAAACTCCACTAAATCCCTGTGCACATCCCCGCTGATCATTGTTTCTCTGTGGTGGACACTAAAATCTGGCAATCAAATCCCGACAAGCTAATGCAGATAAAGCACAGTGGGTGAGGGGATATTATGTTTGTGGCTCCCAATCATTTTTTATGCCCCTATGGACACAATGGAGAATCCAGCCAGAGCTCAGGTCAGCATTGTCCACAGGGTTGTGGACCAGGAGGGAGGTGGCCATCACCGTGTTCCTATCATGGATTTTTTATCCTCATGGGGACCAGTCAGAGAAGAGACAAAATTTTCACCAATTTTTTATTCCCATAAAAAGGCCATTTATGATCAAGATGAATATGTCAACAATAACAATACTAGCTCCTGGTACAGCTGGTGTAGGGACGTAAGCCGGGCACATCTGTCACCCCTGAAATGGTGCCTTTTGTTATCCCCACCATATCCTCCCCCTGAAAATCAGCTACCTCCATTGTGCTCTCACAGGCTGGATGCAAAGAGCCAGGATCACCCACGTCCAAATGCTTGTTGACCCCTCAAAGAATTCTAGTAGATTGCTGAGGCATGATTTTCCTTTACAGAAACCACATGGACTCCTCTCCAATAAATCATGTTCGTCTATGAGTCTGATAATTCTGTTCTTTCCTATAGTTTCAATCAGTTTTCCTGGTACTGACATTAGGCCTACTGGCCTGTAATGCCGGGCTCTCCTCTAGTGCATTTTTAAAAAATTGGTGGCACATTAGCTATCCTCCAGTCCACTAGTTATCTTCCTGAACATCCACATAACCCTGAAACTTTCCAGGGATTTGGGAAGACACTCTTCGCACTTTATAATCACAAGTCTCTGACCTTCATGCTTCCAAGGGCTGGACTTTTCCAAGAATCCTAGGGGAGTTGGGAACGAAACTCTCATAGAATCCAAGAAGATTAGGTCTGGAAGGAACCTCAGGATGTCATCTAGTCCAACCCTCTGCTAAGTAATCCCAGCCAGGGATTCATCAAGCCACATCTTAAAATCTTCTAAAGATGGAGATTCCACCACCTCCTTAGGTAACCCATTCCAGTGCTTCACCACCCTCCTCTTGAAAAAGTTTTTCATAATATCCAACCTAGACCTCCTCCACTGCAACTTGAGACCATTGCTCCTTGTTCTGTCATCTGCCACCACTGAGAACAGCTAACACCATCCTCCCTGGAATCCCCTTCAGGTAATTGAAGGCTGCTATTAAATTTCCCCTCATTGTTCTCTTCTGCAGACTAAATAAGCCCAGTTCCCTAAGCCTCTCCTCATAAGTCATGTGCCCCATCCCCCTAATCATGTTTGTTGCCCTGCCCTGGACTCTTTCCAATTTGCCCAAAACTGGACACAATACTCCAAATGCGGCCTCACCAATGCCGAAAAGAGGGGAATAATCACTTCCCTCGATCTGCTGGCAATGCTCTTACTAATGCAGCCCAATATGCCGTTAGCCTACTTGGCAATAAGGGCACATTGCTTATTCATATCCAGCTTCTTGGCCTCTCTAACCCCCAAATCCTTTTCTGCAGAACTGCTGCCTAGCTCGTCGGTCCCCAGTCTGTAGGAATGCATGAGATTCTTCCGTCCTAAGTGCAGGACTCTGCACTTGTCCTTGTTGAACCTCATCAGATTTTTTGGGCCCAATACTCCAATTTCTCTAGCTCACTCAGTATCCTATCCCTACCCTCCAGAATATCTATCACTCCCCGCAGCTTAGTGTCCTCTGCAAAGGTGCTGAGGGTGAAATCCACCCCATCATCCAGATCATTAATGAAGATGTTGAACAAAACCAGCCCCAATACCCACCGCCTGGGGCACTCAGCTTGGTACCAACTGCTAACTAGACATCGAGACGTTGGTCATTACCCGTTGGGCCTGATGCTCTAGCCAGCTTTCTATCTACGTTGTAATCCATATATCCAACCCATATTTCTTTAACTTGCTGTGGGAGACTGTAACAAAAGCTTCGCTAACGTCATAGCAATTGCATGGAAGTTGAGTGTTTATTGACTACATTATCACCCACTTTTGAAAATCCCAGCCTAAATGTGTAAAACACCTTGTTGGCCCTGCATGTTATCTGAGCAAGAATCAGTAGCATTTTCAAAAATCCTTAAGTGAACTTCAGAAGTGACTTTGGAGCAAGTGAACTTCAGAAGTGACTTTGGAGC
>ML675620.1:3176325-3227689 GCA_007922155.1 Mesoclemmys tuberculata
TCAGAAGTGACTTTGGAGCAAGTGAACTTCAGAAGTGACTTTGGAGCCTGAGTCCTGTTGACTTTCAGGGCGTCTTAGAAGGTGGGCTAAGAGGTTAAAGGAATGAGAACCATGCTGGCAGAGTGTCAGAAGACCACTAGGACAGAACAGAAGGTAAGGGCTGAGAAATGTGCAGTTATACTGTATAACGACCACTCGGTGGCGACAGGGGGTAAAGAATGGAGCAAGACCCGTTACGCTGTACAGTGACCAAAGACATTGGTAGATGATAAAATAATACGAAAGGGGTAGTTACACTGTGAAATGTCCACTTGATGGCAGCAAAAACTAAGGTTTGAGAAATGGGCAGCTGTTCTCTAAAAGGACCATTGGACAGGAACCGACGCTGAATTATGGTGAATGGGCCTCTATCTCTGGAAATGACAGGAGAGACTTTTTTTTGTTCTGTTTTGAGTCAAAGAAGGAACTTTTCTTTGCTCAGCTAATCAGCACTTCAGGGGTTAATTGCCAGGCTTTGAGGAAAGGAACATTTGGGGGGCTTTTGGCAGGTGGAGGAGGTTGGGACTTTGAAATGTTCAAAACAATAAATTTTCATGAAAAGACCCATGAAAAAAAATATTTTGAAATGGCTGTTTCCCCGTCCTCCACCACCACCACACTCACACACACATTTTCCTTCGCTTTCTTAGCGGGAATAGTTGGGAAACAAAAAGAAAATGCAGGAAATGCTGTTAAGAGCTGAAAAGTGTTACTTGGGTTCTAAAAGGAACTCAGTTTACCAACTGGAAGAAGCATAGGAAAGTGGTGAAAAAACTATAATTATTGTTTCTTTTCTCAAACTTTCATATCGGTTTCCAATTTTTCCAGTTGGGAAATGGCAGCAACTCTTGAAAAGTGAGTGAACAAGTTGTGAAAAGTTTGCCACTTCCTCCCAACTTTCGACATAGTTCCTTTTTCTAGATTCCTTCTGCACACTTAGGAGGCCATATTTCTTCTGTTATCAAATTGTCTCAGCTGGATCTGTTCTGGGCTGTATGGGGCCTTTGGGATTAGAGCCACCATAGAAGCAGTATCTGATCAACAGTTCAAGACCTCCTTGACCTTGACCTCAGTCATCAGACCCCTGCAGGCGGCCCCATCATAAAATCTTGTTAATTAAACTCATCAAGCTCCAGCTTAAAACTAGTTGCGCTGTTTTCATAGACTGTAAGCCCAGATGGGACCTTTCTGAATAGATTTGGAAGGATTAGACTTTTATCAGCAAACCTCATCAAATGTCAATTTCGCCACACACACACAAACCGACAAAAATATATTTCCATCAATAATAATCAAACCTTACAGAGAGGCAAAGTAATAAAAGTGCTTCCTGAGAACTTAGTAGAGTTGAAGTCCAGTGATTTGGGCTTTCAGATTTGAATTGTTAGGAATGGACTAGCAAACGAATAATAAAAATGCATCTGATTTGTTGATTTCAGGATATTTACTTTAATGTGCGGTTGACAATTTGTGTGTTAATAGTTTTGAGAGCATTAACTTTTTGAATCTCCATGTCTACTGCCCTTAAAAAACTGTCTGAATTCCCACAGTTATGAATATTTAAATCAATAAAAATAAAAAAATTCTTTAAAATGAACATTGATATTATCAGTCAAAATTTTAAAAAGATCAAAATCAATTTTTCCAAACAAATTCAGTCCAAGCTCCTATGTAAACAGGCCAGTATATTTCATCCAATGATTACTGCATCTCGCCCATAATTTTTCTCTAGAGCAGATTTATTCAAAAGAAATACCATCATGATTTAACGACATTAAGTAATGGAGAACCAACCACTTCCCTAGCCAAGGGGGAGTCTGTGGTTAGCAGAGAAGGCTCTTGATGTAAAATGTATAACCTGGTATTTGGGATTTTTGAAAGAGCCTAAAGGTGTTTGGTGACCAAATTTCATTAAATTCAGTGAAACTTAAGTGTCTAATTCCCTTGGACACATTATAAAAACCTTATCCTCCTCTTTTCCAATGCCTATCCCATGCATACTGGTGACAAGTCGTGCCTAACAAAGTCTTGCTAGTGCTGATGTAAAATGGGCAATGTGTTTCATTTTATTGGCACTTTTTCTGGGTGAGTGACCTGGAATAGACCCCTGACATTTGTAACCTGGGGAATAGGGTCGATTTGTGATGGTGACGGATGACAACATCAGGTTTAATTGCACAAAAGATACTGGCCTTTAAGTTTATTTCTCTGGACCTGATGGGTTATTATTTCACTCTTAATATATTTTCACCTCGATATAGACTCAGTGATGAGAGAGAAACAAACAGAGAATAAAAAGAAGAGATTTCCTTTGAGATCAGATACTCTCCTTACCCCATTTCTTTCCCTTTCAGGTTAGGGGTTTGAGTCTCTTAGCAATGTCTAAATTTTTCTTGGACATAAATTGAAAATTCCCATCTGCCGTAATGTCCAGGGAGATGTCACCTTCCTGCATGAGGGATAAATAATGAGACAACTGAGAGAGCCACTTTCATGCATAGCACAATGTACACCGAGCAGGGCAGCGGAACAGACATCCTAGGTGCACGTCCCTTTGCGAAGGAAATCAGATACACGGAGAGATGGTGTTCAAAGATTGTCTGTAGAACCTGCACCCTGGCCCCTGAAGTGCCAAGAGAAGAGGTCGCATTGAATGATCCCAGCTTGCAATAGATCCGAGAGAGAGGTAAATCAGCCTTCATTATGCTTTTCAGTTCAATCAGAATGGCAGACGGACAAGAGCTGGCACCTAATAATGTCCTTTTGCTGTGCTCCTTTTCAGGATGGGATCTCACTGGAGTGTTTAGATAGATAGAGAGACAGACAGACAGACAGACAGAGATAGAGAGATAGGCAAACCAGTGAAAGAGGCAAATCAGTAAAATAAAAGTTATTAACTTTCCTCGCAATACAGGTTGGGTGAATCCTGCAGGCTAATATTTCCTTACAGGGCTCTCACAGAAGGACAATTGTACCGGGACTCAGAACAATGGGTCTGCTGCTTTATGCGTGATAAATCATTTCCATCTTGTCCATTTTAGATTAATACATTTCATTTCTGTGACACACCTCCTTTGCTCTACCATCCATTCCCTTGTGTGTCTTTGTCAGGGCATTTCTTATTTTTTCTGGGCTGGGAATTTCAAACGCCCTAGACGAGGAGGATTTGAATTTCAGTTGGACTTGGGAGACTATGGCCTTCAGGCGCTTTAGGAAGCAGATAGAAAGCTTAGAGACTTAGAGACACACCTGGACACCTAACTCCCATTGGTTTCAATGCAAGTTTGGTTGGCTTTTGAAAATCCTAACAGTTATCTGCATCTTTCGATGACTAAATGCCTTTATAAATCCATCCCTCTCTCCTTTTGGGCTCCTTTGAAAATCAGCCCCTCCTCTCTCATCGATATGGTACCAGTATAGTACAGAAGTTTGTGACAACTCTTTCACAGATGGAAACTGCTCGTTTATTCCCACCTGTCATGGACTGTCTCTGAGCTAGACTGCTGACCCTTTGTGTCTTAGTGCTGAGGAAATGAATTCTCATAGGAAATGAAACTGAGGCTCAGATTTTCAAAGGGACTGGATAATACCATCTTTTCTGCTTTGGCCACTGAGGCAATGGTAATTTCCAGCCAGTGCAGTTCAACCCAGAAATAAGGTGCAATTCTTTTTCATGGTGAGAGTCATCAGTCATAGGGTCAACTTCCCAAGGCCACATTTGGAGTATTTGGAGTATTGTGTCCAGTTTTGGGCCCCCCGCTACAGAAAGTATGTGGACAAATTGGAGAGTCTAATGGAGGGCAAAAAAAATGATTAATTTGGGGCTGGGACACATGACCTATGAGGAGAGGCTGAGGAAACTAGTCTTGTTTAATCTGCAGAAGAGAAGAGTGAAGGGGGACTGGATAGTGACCTTCAACTATCTGAAGAGGGGGTCCAGGGAGGATGGAGCTAGGCTGTTCTCAGTGGTGGCAGATGACAGAACAAGGAGCAATAATCTCAAGTTGAAGTGGGGGAGATCTAGTTTGGATATTAGGAAAAAGATTTTCCCTAGAAGGGTGGTGAAGCAGTGGAATGGGTTACCTAGGGAGGTGGTGGAATCTCCATCATTAGAGGTTTTTAAGACCTGGCTTGAGAAAGCCCTGCCTGGGATGATTTAGTGGGGGGTGCTCCTGCTTTGAACAGGGGTTGGACTAGATACCTCCTGAGGGCCCTTCCAACCCTCATCTTCTATGATTCTATGAAAGCAACTTGAATGCATTTACAGATTATTCCCAAGACTTCAGTGTTCAACAACATTAAACATTCATGCAGATCCCCTGAAGGGACCAATTTATTTATTTTTTTAAAAGCAAGAAAAGCTTTCTTATAATCCAGTGTCTGTCTTTGTAACTATCGTGCTTTCTCATCATCTGTCTAAATACACATACCCCTGGTTGTAAACCACTGCTCTAGTCTGACCACAGACAGCCCATGGAACATCTCTAAAATAGCTGACATCTGAACTAGAACAGATCTTTAAAAGAACATACTCATCTTGATTTTAAAATGGATGTTATGAATTGCTTGCAGTGCATTCACTTTAAGCAGATTTTCTCTGTATTTGCCTCCAGGTTTTGTTCAATACCTCCCATGGCAAATGCAAGAGGGGACAATAAAACGTCTGTCACAGAATTCATCCTCCTGGGATTTGGAAATGTTCCTCACCTGCAGATGCTTTTCTTCCTGTTGTTTCTAGCAATCTACATTGTGACCATGGCTGGGAACATCCTCATCATTGTTCTAGTTGTGGCTGATCGGCACCTTCACACCCCCATGTACTTCTTCCTAGGGAACCTGTCCTGCCTGGAGACCTGTTACACCTCCACCATCCTGCCCAGGGAGCTGGTCAGTCTCCTGACAAAAACAACTGAAATATCATTTAGTGGCTGCTTCATGCAGTTATATGTCTTTGCTTTTCTGACCGGCGTGGAGTGTTATCTCCTCTCTGTGATGTCTTATGATCGGTATTTAGCGATTTGCCAACCACTTCACTATGGAACCCGTATGAACGACAGGCTGTGCCTCCAGCTAGCAGGTGGGTCTTGGATAAGTGGATCTCTAGCTAGTTCCATCTTAACATCATTGGCTTCCCAACTAATTTTCTGTGGCTCCAATGAAATTGACCATTTCCTTTGTGATTTCACTCCAATAGTCAAACTCTCTTGTAGCGACACCCGCCTTGTCACACTTTTGGATGTCATCCTGTCATCGGTTTTCACTCTGCCCCCTTTCCTGTTAACCCTGGCCTCTTATGCCTGTATCATGTCCACCATCCTAAGGATCCCTTCCACCACCGGGAGGCAGAAGGCCTTTTCCACCTGCTCCTCCCACCTTATTGTCGTGATCATTTTCTATGGGACCCTGATGAGTGTTTACATGTTACCTAATACCAAGAGGCTGAGCGACCTACGCAAATTTCTCTCTCTTTCCTACACGGTCCTGACACCCCTGATCAACCCCCTCATCTACAGCCTGAGAAACAAAGAGGTCAGAAAGGCCCTAAGAAAAGGGGTGTGGAAATGTGTCTCACACAGGACAACACGGGATCCAAGCTTTTCTTTTGTCAGTAAAACGAAATTATGGGGCTAACCTGAGCTGATTTGCTGAATGAAATAAACAGCAGGGTTTTCTAAAGTGATTTAAGGGAGAGTTCCTGTGCCTGGTGTCTTGGCAGCCCACCTGCTGAGCTTTGGGTGACCAGATGGCAAGCATGAAAAACCAGGAGACTTTTTTTTCAGGGCAGGGGGGAGGGTATAGCTGCGTCTGAGTTATGGGTGGAATTTCAGAATCATTCCAAAGCCTTTGGGTTTTTTTTCCCCCTCATTTCATTCATAAATAAATAAATAGGATCACGTCAACTGCATTTCCTACTTGTTTGAGCCCCGCGGTCTTCACAAATGTGAAACCCGAAACATGAAATGTGTAAAATGAAACGAAACACAAAGCTTACCCCACAGAAGTGGCTCCTGTCCCGTAGGCCTGCTCCTGGCTCTCTGCTCTGGGCACTGCCAGCTGACGCCCAGGGTCACAGCCTGCTCTGGCCAGGGTCAAATCTGAGCGAGTGGCATGTTGATCTGGAGCATGGTGGTCACTCGCTCAGATTTGGCCCCTTCCCCCCCACCCAGTCATGATAGAGGACAGATGCTGAGTGGCCCAGCATTGTGGGACAGGAGTCTCAGTTGTGGGGTGAATACAGGGGGGATTTGCTCTGGGCACCCTCCCAGCCAAGAGGGCCCCCCACCCTTCATGGGGACAGGCCCCACCCCTCACACGACAAAATGAAATAAAATAAAATTTCCAAAAATAATACATGAGACTTTCCCAGGAAGCTTCTCAGTGTTCCTGAATGAGCAGCTAGACTGAGGTTGGGATTTTGCAAAGCCCCTTAGGTGAGTCAGGCAAATTCCCCCCTAAAATTATCCAGCATGGGGTATCTAGATACCTTTGGCTGCCAAAGTCTCGGTCTGAAAGCTCCGTGCCCCGGTAGAGTTAAAATGCATGCTTTTTGACCCAGTTGCTGCTCTGATTTCCATTCCAGTTAGATCTAGAGGCCCAGTCTGAGACTACAAGTATTTGCTGGTCTGAAGAGTTTCTACTTCAATAAGACACCAAAGGTAGGAGGGCCAGTGTTTACCCTCTGTAGCCCAGGAGTGCGGCAGAGCACAGAACACAGGTTTCATAACACCAGGCCAGTTGTCTGGCCACTTGGTCACACGTTGATTCTCATAGGCATTACAGCAGAAGCATGATTAGAAAGAGGGATATTGGCAGCATTGGTGAAAAGCAGGATGTGGGAGCATGGACACTTGACCAAAGAAAAGAGTGGCACGGAGCTCTGAGCAATCTTGGAAGGAAAGACAAAAAGCTTCAACAAAATAAATGAGAGAGAAATCCCAATATTTTCAACTTATTTCTGTAATGTCAGGAGATGCTATAACTAGGTTTGGCAGAATTCATTTGATTTTGCCTGGCAATATTGATGTTTATTCTTTAGCAATGTTTCTGTTTTGATCTAAATTCACGGGTGTGGGAAGTCATGGGGCAAGTTAGACAACGGGGAGGGGAGATGTGGCAGAGTGCAGTGAGAAAGCAGGCTGATTCAGCCACCTACCACTGGAGCCCTCGTCCCCATCCATGGCCCCACAAAGTCCCAGGACCTCCTCATCAAGCTCCTCTTTGCCTTGGCCAAGGCAGCCATCTACAGCACCAGGGAGAGGTGGTTGGACAAAGAGGTGCTCTGTGATGGTGGAACCTCCATCCATTCCTCCATTCGATCACATCTCCAAGCAGAGTTCCTCTGGACTGCATCCATTGACTCCTTGGCTATTTTTGAGGAGCACTGGGGGATGTCTGGGGTTCTCTGCTCAGTATCCCCATCAGGTTCCCTCCATTTAGCCCTTTGACCTCTGAGCCCATCCCTGGTTTTTCATTCGCTGTCTCCTGTAATTAGTTGAGTCCTGATCCTGTAGCTCCTCCCCATAGGCTGGGTACTCAAATAGAACTGGAGCCCTCATTGCAGGGAATTGGGACAGGCTGAAGGAACTTGCACAGAGCGGGTGGATGAGGAGCAGCTCCTGGACTCATTAGCCAGGCACTATAAAGGCTCCCAGGAAGGAAGTGGGGCTGCGGGCAAACAGCCAGCAAGGGAGAAGCCACAGGAGGTGAGGAAAGTGCCAGAGGATGTCCAACATCCCCGTGAGGGTGGGGAGGAAACCGCAGAGGGGCCTGGTGGATACGGCTTCTTCTTGCTCCTTCATCCAAAGGGGGCTGGTAAAGTCACACTGGATACTGAGTAGGGGAGAGGATGACCCTGAACTGCATCCACAGGGGTAAGAAATACTGCCCAAAGTTCGGGGCTGGTTTGATTGGAAATGGGTTGGGGAAAGAGACAGACTACCACACCCAGTGGTTTTGGGCATGGACTGGGACACTTTCCTGCGAGGGAAGGGACACAGGGGGTGGGGGCCCAGCAGGCCAAGGGAAAAAACAAGGACTCCCCAGAAGCAGAGGTTGGGACCCCTGGATCTTAGAAGCCCCAGTGAAGGGGGAGGCCCTAGACAAGGAATCCCAGAGAGGGAAAAAGGCAGCAGGGGAGAGCCCAGAGATGAAGCAGGATATGGATAAAGACCCTAGGCAACAGAACCCAGAGGGGAAAAAAGGTAGGGACGAAGGGACAGTGGATATGGCCAGCCCAGACCCGTTGGAAGGGAGAAAAGGGGCAAGTGATCCCCTCCCAATGCAACCCCTTAGACGGATGGCTCAGGCTATGCTTAATGGGTTCAAGTAACCTGAGGCTTTGGTGGTCCTGGGGGAGGCCAGGATGGACCCTGGACCCCTGCTGAAAGACAAGGGGTGTAAGGAAGAGGGACAGCCCCGAGGGTGTGAGAGTAGATACTGAGATGCAAAAAGTTAAAGCTTTATAACCATTAGAAACCAAATTGTCAACCTCACATGTCAAAATATGCAAAGTACATAGCCTCAAATCAAACTCTAATAAGTTCTTGGACCACACTTTTCTTACTCTGACACTCGGTAAATTTCTATTATTAGTGAGGGAAGTTTTTTTCATTGGTTCATGTGTGTGAACAGTGAAATCGAGATTTACTGACATTTACCAATAAAAATCTAATCCTTCCAAGTCTAAGTAGAACAAAACAAGTGAAGAAAAGGTTCAGAAATAGGAAGGACCTTCCATAGAGGGTGACAGAGTGTAATAGCTCAGTGTTTCTCAATGACTAGTCCGTGGACTGGTGCTAGTCCCTGAGATCTCCCTGACACAGTTTAGGAAGGCAGCAAGCTGGTCCCTGGTATCAAAAAGATTGAGAAACAGTGGACTAGATCATAAAAACCAGCTTTCTGTCTAATGCCCACTGGAGGGCAGCAAAGACGTAGGAACAACAAAGAGAAGTTACTCAATATAATGGCCACTATGACTTTTCTATTATATTAAAATAGTAATGTTCAAATTCCATATTTATATATTATATTTAATACATTATTTATACAATGTTATATTTCATATTTTAATACGTTAAATTCGAAACAAAATGAATCAACATTATAAAAAGGAAACAGTGTTACCTTATCTCAGTGAAATGTTTTGACACTATGAAAATAAAAGGACTCAACATTATCAAAATAAAACATATGGATGGCTCCAAAAAAATATTTTCAGAATTTTTTTCCACAGGAAATTTGGAAATCTTCCCCCCTTCCCCCTCCAATTTGGAGCAATAATTTTTGAAACTTCAGTATTTCCCATGAAAGAACATTCCAGTTTCTAACTCACGCTACTGACCTTTAAATATGTATTGTTCACATTCCCTTTCAGGGTCTGTTGGATTTTCTCTAGATACAACCCATGGCAAATGCAGACTTGGGAAATCAAACATCTATCACAGAATTTATTCTCCTGGGAATTGGGGATCATGGAATCATAGAAGACGAGGGTTGGAAGGGACCTAAACATGTCATCTAGTCCAACCCCCTGCTCAAAGCAGGACCAACCCCAAATCATGAAATCTCTATGAGCTTCACGATTTTTCTCTTCCTGGTGATCTACAGTGTGACCATGACAAGGAGCATCTCTCAGGTGACTACCCTAATCACCGGGCTGTCGCATAGCCTAGGATGCATGTGGCTGGATGGTTCCATCTCAGGCTCTCCTATTGAAACTCTCCCCCCTTTGTTAAGTAATTAACTAGCCACTGGACCAGGGACTTAAATTTGGTTCTCCCACCTCCCAGGTGAATGCTCTAACCACCAGGCTACAGAGCCATTCTCTGCTATCAAATCCCCTCTCACTCTTCCCTTCTGCAGACTAAACAAGCCTAGTTCCCTCAGTCTCTCCTCATAAGTCATATGCTCCAATCCCCTAATAATGGACCTTCTCCCCTTAAAATCTGAATTTACATGAGCCACTCACAGCGTGCAATGTGTGTCCACACTGGGTTTTGCACCAGTCCAGCTAAACCAGTTAAATTAACATGCTGCACATTTGTGCGTGGAGAAAGCCTCTATTTGAAAACAAGCATTTACGTTAAATCTAGTGTTATCTCTATGTGTGCACATGGCTTGGAAAATGGGTAGAGAGAACCTGTGAGCTCCTAAAAAACATTTGACATCAATACATCTGGGAATGATTCTTTCCAGCTCCCATGAGATGTAAAGATGATTTAATGAACCCACCTGAGATCCAGAGCTCTATGCGATTTCAGAGACTCCATCCTCAAACGCCATGATTTCAAATATAAAAAGCACACCCTGAAAACCACACATCTTGGCAAAACACTATTAATCTGCACACCAGAGCATTAGACTTCTATCTCTCCCACACACGTAGTAGTTTTGGCCACAGAAGCCTCTGACAGGGCTGGAATACATATTGGGTCTACTGCCTGGAACTAGCTCCGATTTCAATCAGATCGAGTTGTTCCGTTCAATTAGGTCACATTAAAAAATTGCTTACAGGTTGTCAGATCGGAATTGGTTTCCTTTTTTATTTGTTTTTCTATTTTTGAAAAAAATAAGAAAAGGAAGTGACACAATGATGCCATGACCCTGAAACCTGCCTGGGAATAATCAGGTAAGTGCATGCTATTTATATTATCTCACACCACATGAGCAACGCAAGAAGGAAATTACTGCAACATCGACAATTTGCAAATTTTGCCATTTTCCAAAGCACCCTATAATTTTGGGTTCCTTGCTTTTTGTGCATCCAGCTTCAGACAGATGTCAAGGAGGAATAACTTCATTGGCTTTTTTGTAGAAGCTGACCTGAAATTGTCTGTCTGAGGAACCAGGACAAAATATGAACCTATAGATGATTTCCTCAATTATAACAGACTCTAATTCTGATCTTAATGTCATCCGTTTTATGTTAGTATAACTTCGTTCTTGGTCACTGCAAAAGTTTCCTCTCTGACCTCCCAGCCACGCACACTGACCCCCATCATTCCCTACAAAATGCTAGCCCTAAACTTCTCTTTCCTTCCCATCACTTTGATCATGTAATTTCCCTTCAAATTCTTCCATTGGCTTTCCAGCCAATATTGCATCATATTGAAGCTTCTCTTCATTACCTTAAAAGCTTTACATAACTCCGCTTCTCCTTCATGCTCTTCTTTTTCTCAAATCTGTGTCAAATCTCCCACTAATGCATTCACCCACCCTCTTCTTTGATTTTCACCCATTCATCTCTGTGCCATCTTCCATCCAGTCACTTATGCATGCATAAAATTCTTGCATAGATAGATAGATATGGTATATGAAAGTCTACATAGACGTATGTATGAGGATGAATGGATGGATAGATACTGCACAGGAAGGATGGATAGGTAAATAGACTTCTTGACAGCCCACGGAGGAGAGAATCTCCTCGTTCTTCACCAGATGTAACTTTATTGAAGACAATTGATTGACAATGGTGTCAAACCGGACTGAGGGGAGAATCAAGCCTATTGAACAAACAAAAGGGTGGGTTTTTCACACCATGAGCTGTTAGCTGAAGTTAGAATTCTGCCGGAATGTGGGCTGGCACGTCCACCTTCTCTGAATAAATCGGTTTTGAGACCCCAAGTGTTATCAGAGACAAACCTGTGCATAGGCACATAGATCTATCGCCGTTTTGTGTGTAAGCAGGGTCTGAATGAGCGCTCCCCCGCTGAGCTAGCTGGGGTGGGATGGGGCTGGGGACAAAAGACTTCAAGACTAGACTATTTGCAGGAGCGCAGCCTCCCTGCATGATGGACTGCTTTGCCCAAATGATCCCTTTGACTGGTGTTGGGTCACCAAGTACTTTAACGTTAACTGCAGCGGTAACAAAGTGCTGTTCCCCTTATTGTACGAACCAAGGGCAGCACAACTGTGCTCAACCTGTCCCGATGGGGGTCACCCTCGTCTGAACTGAACTCAGTAAGCAGGGGGTTTGGATGCAGATGCCTGTGGAAGGTAAAAGATGTAGGGACAGGTATCCTGCTAGGAGGTGGGGGCTCTGTGTTAAACCAGCTCCTCCCCACTGTTCAAAGATAGACCTAAGTGAAGGCTGCATTAGGAGTCTTTTGTTTTGTTCAGTGATCACTAAAGCTGAAATCACTTGTTGTGGGACAGCGTTTTCTGCCCAGCCTGCTTCAGCAGTGAAGGTCCCCCACGAAGAGCTGACGATCACTGAGAGTTGCTGGGTGGAACCTCCAGGGACTGACCCACAGAGGTCTCAGTAGCGAAGAAGGTGGTAGCAGAAGGTGATGTGTGTTGGTGACGGCTGGCAGGGGGGCCAGCGGAGCAGGGAGCAGCTGGCAGGTCAACTGGAGGAGTGGCTGCTCAGCTGAGCGAGCAAAGGGCCTTTTTCCTCCCCATCGACCCCAACCAGGCACGTGAACTCTGCAGTGCACCTCTGAACTCTGGGGTTGCCCTGACTAAGGACCACAGCTGGGAGGGGCACATTAAAGAAACTCCTGGTTGCTGGACTGAAGAGCCTGGGGCAAATGGAAGCTGCCCAACATACTCGGGGGTGGGGGGTTTGCTTGTGGTTTTATGCTTGTGAATCCTGCTTGCGGCATGTTCCCAAGTTAATGCCGGGTCACTTCTCCCCTTTTATTAACAGTTTCTTTGCTACACTCAGTCTCTGTGCTAGTGAGAGGGGACGGGTTGCCTCTAGAGGTGCCCGAGGGGTGGTGTGTGAGTGTCCCAGGTTATGGGGTGGGGGCTGTTGAAAAGGAAGCCCTAGATATTGAACCTGGCCCTCGTTGTTGCCCACTCCGATGGGCATAAGGGTTACATGGTTTGTGTTGTTGTCTCGCTGCATGAAATCCCCTGTGCGGTGAAACTTGGAGCGATGTAGCAAAGCAGAGCCATGTCAAATTTTGGATGAGGCATTTGACTCGGGACTTCTGCAAGGTTTGCAGGATTGAGCTCCAGCGGGTCTGTCTGCAGAACACGTTGCACTGAGCAGGAGTGAGCTTCCCAGCCCTGGTTGGCAGACTTGGGTTAGCAGCACTCACATTAGTGTTCTAAAAATAGCCCAGTAGACAGCACAAGAAGTGACGGGTGAAGCCGGAACTCAGGATCTGAAGCCTCGGGAGATGGGTGCTATATGGGTGAGCCCCATAGCAGGAGTCTGCCAGCCCAGGCTGGGAGACTCACTCCTGCTTGCTCCAAAAGGCTGTGTAGACACACCCAATGTGGTCTGGCTGGTAACAGGAGCCAGGGATATCAGCCTCTGCAACCTGGGGAATGGGAAACGAAGCCTGACCTGCTCTGTGAGAAGTAGGAATCCTCTCCTCATTTTCCAGAACAGGGAGATCCAGGCAGACATTCTTAGAAGTGGCCACTTGCTTTTAGATGCCTGGGGTTTTGGGTGTGTGAGTTGTGACACCGTGAGCCTGCGTCAATGGGAGCCGTGGCTTCTTAGTGCCACGGAGCATCCGTCACTAGGTGTCTTACACTGGCCATCCACCCATGGAAGCGCCACTGGACACTTGTGTGTCAGAAATAATATTGATGTATTTCTTATAGAAGTCACCCAACTTAACCAGTTCATGAACACTTTTATCGCCTCCACAGATGGAAAACAGCTGTAGGCCATGGCTAGCAGGAACCACACAGTTGTTATACGGTTCTTTTTTGTGCCTTTCTCCAACATCCTAGCGCTCCAAGTCTCCCTTTTTATTCTGATGCTGTTGATGTACCTCCTCACTTTGGTGGGGAATATGCTCATCATCACGCTCACAGTGGTGGACCTTGCTCTTCGCTCCCCCATGTATTTCTTCCTCCGGAACTTGTCCTTTCTGGAAATCGGTTACACCTCGTCCACCGTGCCCAAGATGCTGGTGAACTTCCTCTCCAAGGACCAGAGCATCTCCTTCCTGGGTTGTGCCACACAGATGTATTTCTTCTCTTTCTTGGGGATCACAGAGTGCTGCCTACTGGCCACCATGGCGTATGACCGTTACGTGGCCATATGTCACCCTCTGCGCTACACGGCCATGATGAGCAGAGCAGTGTGTCTCCAGCTCTCAGCTGTGTCCTGGCTCACTGGGGTGCTGGCGGCAATAGGGCAGACAACTTTCATATTCACTCTGCCCTACTGCGGGCCCAGGAAGATCAATCACTTCTTCTGCGACCTGCCCCCGCTGCTGAAACTGGCCTGCGCAGATACCTACAGGAATGAAATTTCTATTTTCATCAGCTGTGTCCTCTTCATCATGGTGCCCTTCTTGCTCATCCTTGTGTCCTACACCCACATCCTCCACGCTATCCTCAAGATACCGTCAGCCACGGGCAGGAGCAAAACCTTCTCCACCTGCTCCTCCCACCTCATCGTGGTCACTTTGTTTTATGGATCCGCCATCATGACGTATCTAAGGCCCAAATCCAGCAACTCACTCAACACAGACAAACTGCTTTCCCTGTTCTACTCCGTGGTGTCTCCAATGCTCAACCCTTTGGTCTACAGCCTAAGGAATAAGGAGGTGAAGGAAGCCCTGAGACGGGTGATGGCCAGAAAAATATTGGTTTGAAACCTGTACTATATAGATACACATTCTTTTATTGAATTTGGCACAACCTGTAATAATCATCGAACATTGCATGTTCTGTGTGTTTGCCTGAGGATTGTAAAGATGTTGTTTATAGGCATATATGGGCTTAATTCAATAGCCGGGTGTTCAGGAAATTACCCAGGAAGATGGACAACAGCCCAGGTGAGAACTCCTCAGCAAACACCAACGCCAATAGACTGTGATGTGCTTGCCTCGTCTGTGGTGGGCCTGACGGACCAGCTTTCCCAGGACAGTATCCCTCCACCTGTAAAGGGAGGGACATCAAAAAACTGAGGGGGGATTAAAGAGACACGCTCCCTGCATAGAGGTGACCCTAGTTTGATGAGACAGTTTAGGAAACAAAAATTCCAAAAGTTGAGGGTTTCCTCAAGGAACCTTAGCCTTCCTAGAGATTCTGCCAATGGAAGGCAAACCTTTAGGTACGATAACAACAGGTGTAGGCCTTTTGTTGTTTTAATCCTTTTTTCTTCCTATGCTGAGCTCCTACTGTTAAAGAACGAAAGAACGAAAGACCATGATCCATCACAGAATGTAATATGCACCTATGTTACACATGTGAATAGTCTCTTTGAAGTAAGTGTGACTACTCATATGTTAAAGATTCAGCACATGCCTAAGTGTCTTGTTGAATCAGGATCATAAAACCTCCATATTAGTCTGACCAGAATGCGTTACCTGCCCTGCAATGACCTTGAATTGACTGACACAACTGCTCACCCACCAGACAGACAGGAGATTTCCTGCTGTGTATAACTCTGTGAGACCACTGAGTGCATCCTACACAATGTCTGAGTCTTATAAGTTCAGATCCACAGGACAGCCTTTGGGACACCGGGGTCACGGCCGGTTCTAGGCGCAGGTTCCTCTCACTTCTGAGTTTGGCCTGTTGTGGCGTCCCCCTCTCCATTCTGGACTGGTATATCGCTGTGTCACCCCAATCCTCCTCCTTGCTCCACTGTGTGAATCACCCATTCTTGGGTCAGTCCATGCACAGCCTTCTGCAAACGAGTGGTCCCCGTTTTAGTGAATGAGTTCTTCTGGCCAGCTACTCATGGGATTACACAATGGTGTGACCTCCCCCAGGCACTACCCTCCAGTCCCAGATGAAACCCTAGGAACTGCTGTTTTACAGAGGTCAGTGCTGCCACGGGACTCTGCAAGCTCACATGTCCGTCAATTTATCAAAGACCTTGATCTGCCCCAGCTGTCACTTTAAATGAAGTCTCCACACGCACCCAAACCATGGCGCTGCTTTAGATAAAACAAACCAATACGTTTATGAAGGACAGAAAGATTTTAAGTGATTATAAGACAGAGGAATATAAATCAGATTAAAATAAATAAAAGCAAATCACATCCTCAACTAAACTTAACACTTCAGTAGCCTTGCAGTCGTTAGATGGTGCTCACCGCAGGCTGGTTGGATGGCCTCCAACCAGGCTCCCTGCCCGTGGGCAGTCTGCCTTGATGTTGTTTTCTAGATGGATTGCAAGACAGAGCTCAAGAGATCAAAATGTCTCTGCCTTTAACCCCTGTTCCTTTGCCACCTACTGGGGTCAGGTGATTGGCCATGTCCAGCAGGGTTTCCTCCACTTGAATCAAATGAGCATTACCTTATCAGATGTTCAGGACAGTCCACTGTTCCTGGAAGAGTTTTATGTATGTCTTAGGGAGATGTGAACCCTCACTCTGCAGTCAGTATCGGCCTGGATCTGCTCCAAACAATGTGAGACACACATTTGGGAACATTACAGAGCAGAGCTCCATAGCCATGCATGTGTCATTGCGAGAAGCCCACTATCATAACAACAATGTTCAGTATGCCGTGCGCATTCCAAAAACCCCTCACATGACACACTTTGCATTAACCCATACATACTTACACTGTAAGGGTGAACATGAATGATACACAGTCACACCAGACGGGTGTACTTGGGGTGCAGTGTGTCTAACACCATTTGCAATGTCCTTTGGAAAATGGGTGAGCAGCAATGTAACCAATGTTCTCCCCCACTAGGCTAAGGGAAAATATATCTGTCAATCCAGCTGTTTCAGAAGAACAGAAAGAGAGACCTATGGGGAGTGGGCAGTCATGTCCCTTGCACATTGTCAGCCTCAGTCAATCTACAGCTGTGGTAGGCACTTACTCACTTGGCCTGCCATATCTGATCAAGCCTCAATGGCCATCTCTTCTGGCCCAATCCTAAAGAACCAATGCCCACGCGTCTTTTCTCTTATCTGAGTGACCCTGTTGAGCTGACATGAATGGGGTCACATGACTGTGTGAACGTTACGTCTTCTCATGCAGTCGGGCCATGCAATGGGAGATTGCTGGATAAGCCTGGGCTAGAGGTGCTCAGGAAATCAGGAATTTCTTGAGGTCACGTTTTTTTGGTTGAAAAAGTGGATTCGTTGGAACAGAATTCTTTTGTGTGGAAACTTAGTATTGACTAAAGTGTGTTCCGGAAAGTTTAAAAATTGCAGCTTGACACCAAATTTTGAAACATTGAAACTTTTCAAAAAAATGCATTTTTTTCCACCCAGCCCTACTATGTCCAAAGATAATCGATCGATAGATAGGAAAGCTGATTTTATCACTGAAAATAAAATATTAATACTGAGTAGAATGTGCCAGAGAATTTTAATTGTAAAAATTACTGTGGAAAAGTGAGAATTTCAAAAGCACTTAAGGGAATTAGAAACATAAATTGATTGAAATGTCAGTGTTCCCATATCCCTAACAAACTTTTGAAGGTTCCCCCAAAAAATGAGTGTTAGTTAGTGTCTGACATTTCATGATTTTTTTTCTTGCCCATTTTCTGACCACCTTTATTTATCACTAGTTTCTTAGGATGGGATTTTCAACAGTACCTAGGGGAGTTAGGCACCCAACTCCCATTGACTATCAATGGAACTGATGGGCAACTCATGGGCACTGTCACGGCATCCATCCCTCCTTCTCGTTCTCTTCCTTCAGAACCTGACTTCTTTCAGATTCTTGCGCACCGAGGACAGTCTCTTAACCTTGACAATGGGAGGTCTGATCAATTCCTCATCCCAGTAGTACTCCGGGGACAGTAGGCGTGTGGGCTTGTGGTACACGAGATATTTATTCAGATGGCTTTCCTCGTGCCACTTGGCTTCGATGCCGTTGGCTCTGTCCTCCGTGACCCCTTTAAAGCAAGCTGTGGTCAACTTGTAGACCTCAGACACGCTTCCGCCGTAGAAGCTGGCCGCGTAGTAGAAATCCCCTTCTCCACTGGGGATGGCAGCTCGTGACTCCGGCCGCCTCTCATAGGAGTTGCTCTCTCGGGGTTTGGTGTATTGCCAGGAGCTGATGGTCCCCACCAGCGTGTCGATGATCTCCACCCCAATGTGCTCGAACAGCTGGAGGTCTATGTCCATGGAGTAAAGATAGTCTACTTCATAGCGCCAGCGGCTGCGGATGTAGTTGCTGATGATGTCCATGCGGTTCATGGAGATGTCCTGCCACCGGGAGTAGTTTTGGACAGGGATGATGAAGAGATGCTTCTCAGGGGCCAGCTTCATGGATGGTACCTTCTCCGGGTGGTCAGTGAAGAGATAGAAGTTAACCCTGTGCCCAGAGAGGAAGAATTTGTTGGCGGAGCCAATAAACCCTTCTACGAACCGGACATATCTGAAAGGCAAATGAGTGCAACAGTGAACGAAGTGAGCTATCAGTGTTGTTTTAGCTATGAATGTCTTTGTAAATGGGTTATAAAGACTGTCTTGCATTCACCCCAACCACAGTATCCTAGGGATCTCATTTTCACAATCTGGGGCTTGTTCTCACTGATGCTACCATGACAAGATCCACAGAAGAACCTCCATCCTGCCTTTCTTTATTCTGAAACACAGATGACCTCAGTTTCAAACCTCAGGCCCCTGGACCAAACTGGTCAAAACTTTTCAGCTCCTGGAATAAGACACTCAGGGTTGGTTCCCAATGGGGTTTCGGTATCAGTTGAGTCTATGGAACAGGGGGAGTGGGTTTTGTGTCTCCCTTTTTCTGAGTGATCACTCTAACCTAGTGGTTCCCCAACATTTTACAAAGGTGACTCCCCATTGTGTTTTGTCTTTTTTTGCAACCCACCTCCTCTGCTGTCCCCCTCCCCCAGCCCTGCAAAGGGGGCATCAACTCCCTGAAGCACCCCCTTCACCCAACACCAGACCTTCGCCCAACACAAGACCTAATTTTGGCCCCAAGAGGAAGCCCAAGAGTGTGGGGGACAGTTTGCAGACGGAACCTGGCTAGGTCCAGCTCCTTGCTCCACCTGATGCAGCATAGCACACGAGGTCGTAGAACCACTCAGGTTTGGCCTGGACACATGGGGTAAGTCTGGGATGGGCGCATGCTCCAACCTTTTTCCCCATCAGTACTACCATCCACATCCGGCTGGGAGAAGTTACATTTGCCTAGAGCCCAGGGATGGGTTAATCGGACTCTGGTGACAACTTATTATGGCCCATAGTTTGGGAAACACTGCTTTAACTCCCAGCCTATAGAGTCATTCTAAGAACATAAGAATGGCCATACACGGTCAGACCAATGGTCCATCTAGCCCATTCTCCTGTCTTCTGATGGCGGACAGTGCCAGGTGCTCCAGAGGAACTGAACAGAGCAGGCAGTCATCAAGTGATCCATTCCCTGTCATCCAGGCCCAGATTCTAGCAATCAGAGGCTAGGGATGCTCAGAGCATAGGGTTGCATCCTTGACCATCCTCGCTTATAGCCATCGATGGGCCTGTCTTCCATGAACTTATCTAGATCTTTTTTGAACCTTGTTATACTTCTGGCCTTCACGACATCCCCAGGAAAAGAAACCCACGTTCTCATGCTTGCTCTGTCTGACTGAATGGCTCTAATCATATAATCCACAATGGAACAGCGTCAACAAGGCTCAATGAGGGAGCTCCACATCCAAAAATCCTATTACCCTAGTGGTTCAGGCATGCACCAGAGAGGTGGCAGATCTCTGTTCAAATACTTTCTTCTCCTCCAGAGGCCGAGGGGGGACTTGAACTGGGGGCCTCCCGCAGGCCTGACACAGCTGGGCACCTGATCCTTGAGTGGGACACCTAGACTCCCACACTAATAATACCTTGACATGGCCTCTTCTTCATTCCCTTAGGGCAATATCTTCAAAGTTATTGAAATCAATCAGAGTTAGGTGTCTAAATACCTTTAAAAATCTGGCCCTTAAGGCCTTGTCGAAATCCCCAGCCTTATATAATATTCACCGTTTTAATTGTACATCTCTCGTTGCTTTCATAGTAGGAAACGGAACTGAGCTACTGAAATCTCTATATGGGGTCCCTTCTTTAAGAATATTATCATAGGACTTCAGACGTTCCAGATATTTTGTTTTGTGGCCCAAGGCCTGTTGAGTTGGGTTTCACACCGGCGCTGTGTGATAGGAAGTGGATTGGACCCAGTTCCTGAACCCTAGCATCTCTGTGCTTAAAGGGGTCTCTGCACAGTGGGAGGTGGAGCTGAGCCAGCAGTGATATAGGAAGGCTTTCAAGGACGGCCACCACACTCCGTTGCACTGCCCAGCTAAGGGGGGTAACACACGGCTGAGAGTGCGGAAGGGAAGTCGTACTTTTTAACAGCAAACGTGGCCACCCCGACGACGAGATTTTTCTGTCTGTACTGGGCGTTCAGGATGTCTCTGTTAAAGGTGCCTTCCCACACGATGGGAGCCAGCCAGGGAGACATCAGCAACACGTCAGTTCTCCTGAACGGAAAGAGAGAAGAAACACAGGAATGGCCCGATTGGCTCCACAGTAGCCCCTCTTTGTCATTGGCCAGTATTAGACACTTCAGGAGAAGATGCAAAGGACCCCCTTGTGGACAATTATGGAGCCACTCATCCATAAGTGACAACTGCATCTACCTACCAACCAACCCTTCTACACATTCTCCTATATATCTGAGGACACGACGTAAAAGGGCACAAATAACAGAAACCTTCATGACATCTCACACAATCAGATTCACAATTTCTTTCCAGGATATTTTGTCACCCAAAACCAATGTCTGATGTTCACAATGGCTGAGGTTTAAAAAGAAGCAGAGGGGAGGCAGACGTCTGCGTAATACTAAACCCGGCACTTTGACTGCATAGCACCCTTTGAAAAGCCAAGTGAGAGAACAGTTTTTTATGCCTTGTAAAAAGTGGAAGTGTTAAATGATTTACATGGGAAGCCAATTCATAGTCTAATATATAAAATGACCCAAAAAAGTAGTATTCCCCCCTTAAAAAACTTCTTTTAAGTGAAAATAGACTTTTTGACTTAAAAATAGTGTTATGTACTGAAAAATAAAAACGAAACAAAAAATCACTTGCAAACAAATTGGCTGTTTTCACAAAATCAAACTGAAATAATTTTGAGCTTTCTCTGTCTATCTAATTTAATATGTTGGCAGGGCTAACCTGCTAGGTTCCTATAGTGGTACTCATCTATGGAATTGCTGAGCAATAAATGGATCTACAAATAACTTTTATATTTTTTCCTCTTTTTAATTTTTTTAAAAAATTATTAGGGCTTTCGATTAATCGTAGCTAACTCAAGAGATTAACTGGTTTTGAGTTAACTCGGTCAGAAAAATTAATCACGATTCATTGAAGTTTTAGTCACAACTGTTCGACAATAATAGAATAACCATTTAAATGAATTATAAATATTTTGGGATGTTTTTCTATGTTTTCAAATATCTTGATTTCAATTACAACACAGAGCACAAAGTGCACAGTTCTCACCTTATATGGTTATTTTTTATTGCAAATATTTGCACTGTAAAAAAGATAAACAAAAGAAATAGTATTTTTCAATTCACCTCATACAAGTGCTGCAGTGCAATCTCTATATTGTGAAAGTGCAACTTACAAATGTAGATTTTTTTGTTTTGTTACATAACTGCACTCAAAACGCTGTAAATCTTTATAACCTACATGTTCCCTCAGTCCTACTTCCTGCAGTGAAAGTGTTCTTAAATCAAACAACAAGTGCTGGGTCGTCATCTGAGATTGCCATAACACAATATATATGGTGGAATGACACAGAGCAGGAGGCATGCCATTGTCCCCCAAGGATTTCAGTCCCAAATTTAATTAACACATTATTTTTTTAACAGGCATCATCAGAATGGAAGCATGTCTTCTGGATGGTGAGCGAAGCATGAAGGTACATATGGCAGGTGAATATCTTGTAACGCCAGCTATAACAATGCCATATAACGCCTGTTCTCACTTTCAGGTGACATTGCAAATAAGATGCAGGAAGCATTATCTCCCATAAATGTAAATACACATGTTTGTCTTAGCGATTGGCTGAACAAGAAGTAGGACTGAGTGGACTTGTAGGCTCTAAAGTTTTATAATGTTTTATTTTTTAGTTCAGTTATGTAACAAAACAAATCTACATTTATAATCTACACTTTCACAATAAAGAGATTGTACTACAGTACTTGCATGAGGTGAGTTGAAATGCTATTTCTTTTGTCTTTGTTATGGTGCAAATATTTCTAATAAAATATAAACATGAAGTGAGCACTGTACACTTATTGTGTTGTAATTGAAATCAATATTTTTGAAAATGAAGAAAAATTCCAAAATATTTAAATAAATGGTATTCTATTATTGTTTAACAGTGCAATTAATAGCATGATTAATCACAATTAATTTTTAATTACATCACAGTCCTAATATTTATCCAATTTAAAATAAAATGTCAGAAGGGTAGACTTACTGAGGCTTCTCCACAAATGGCTGAGGATATGACATTCTGTTGAAAGAAGACATGCATTAATTGGATGTAACAATATAAATCTAGTATCTTTAGCCTTCCATAATGGCCAGTAAGAATTAATTAGAAATGGGCATCTATATTATATAACAGAAACTAGAAAAGTGAGTATGGGAGAGTTCCATTCTACATAGACAGATTCTGGGAGTAATTTCCTTTTAAGGTAATGGCTAAAGAGACATGCTTCCTCTCTATGGCCCAACCAGTGAGCCACAATTTGATATATTGATAATAAATTGAGATAATTAATATGCTAGCCTGTAGGAGAAGGGCACCTCAACGTCAGTAGGGTGAGGACATACAAATAAAGAAGAGGGGAGAAACCCCTACTGAATATGCATTAAGTATAATAGCATCAGTGTAACATATAATAAAAGTTGTCTTCCAGCCTGTGAGCAGGAAGAGAGAGAGATGTAGCCCATGGGTGATGACCACTGGTGTTGAGTGGTGTTGAGGATGGCGGGGAGGACAATAATGGCTAACATTTCCAGTTGTTCTGCAAGGGATGGTGTGAGTCTATGGATGTTCACGTGGACATTCTGTATTATCTCTCTCTACCTTGCTGAGTTAGAGTGTTTGTGACTTTCCTGAATGTATTTATAAACTATTAAAAATACAAAAAGCCACCTAAACTGTGAGTCTGGCATCAGTGCACATCAGGATTCCAACTGAACAATAATTTTAATAATATTGGGTCTGATCTTGGGATCAGATCCTGTTGAACCTCAGAGTAATGATTGAGAATGTTTAAGGAATCAATATAATTAATACACAATTAAGAGATCAAGCTACACCTGAATCAATCTTCTTTGCTTTGTTTTTCTTGGCCACAGTCTCAGCAGTTTACTTTCGCTATCTGTTCATGAATGCAGAGCACCCATGCTTACCGTGGTAGCACCGAGAACGTTTCATCCAGGTCAACTTGTCTAGGAGTGAGAAAGAAAACAGAGATGTCTCATTGCTCTCTCGAGCACCAAAGAAACAATGGACTGGAAATTCAGCTGGTGTGAATCAGAGCCACTCCATCGACATCCATGTGATTTACACTGGCTGAGGTTCTGGTCTCAGAAGACCAAACTTCTCCAAAAAACACTCTGATAATACAATGTATTTATTTTGTTGGGGTCTTAATTTTAGGATGCCCAGCTGGAGTCACCTGGGCCAAAATTTTCAAAGCCACATGTATTCATATTTACCATGTTAAATGTAGACGTCACCACAGCCCAGACAAGAGTGGGGAATCTGGCAATTCTCCCATTCTTTTCAAAAGGAATTGTGTGGGTCTGATGACCTTGGCTAGCTTTCAAAATTGCAGCTTGTAAACTGAGCGGGAGAAAAGGCCCATGCTCCATACTGTTACAGACAGACAGAGCTCCTATTTGTGCACAGATCAGGTACCCAGATCCCTGAGGTAGCTTGCAAAACCTCAGTCTTGCTGTTTTTCTTTAAGAGGTAAAAGCACACACAGTTCTCATTGACTTCACTTTCCTTGGTGGGGTACTCAGCTCATTTTAAAGTCATGCCCAGGTTATCTCAAGTTGAGCCCAAAAATCAGAGGCAGCTGAAATTGGAGTCCACTTCAGAAAATGGCGGTCTAAACCAAAGTGTTAGGATGACCTGGTCTACAATTCAAAATTAGATCAATCTAGCCATAATTCTCAGGGCTGAGAAAAATTTCACATCCTGTGAGACATAGCTAAATTGGTCTAACGCCTGGTGTAGACACGGACAGGTTGACGGAAGAATTCTTCCGCCAACCTAGCAACCACCTCTCGGAGAGGTGGATTAACTCCCTGAACAGACAAACCCTTTCAGTCAATTTAAGAAACGCCTCTACAATAGTGCAACAATAGCACAGCTATAATTGTACCCCAGTAGTCACTGGAGCGAAGACCTACCCTCAACAGAACCATAGAAGATCAGGGTTGGAAGGGACCGCAAGAGGTCATCTAGTCCAACCCCCTGCTCAGAACAGGACCAACCCCAACTAAACCATCCCAGCCAGAGCTTTGTCAAGCTGGGACTTAAAAACGTCTAAGGGTAGAGATTTCACCACCTGCCTAGGTAACTCATTCACACTACTCCAAATGAGGCCTCACCAGTGCTGAATGGAGGGGAATAACCACTCCCTTCACTCTGTTGTCAATGCTCCTACTAATGTAGCCCAATATGCAGTTAGCTTCTTATTCACTGTAATCCCCAGGTCCATGTCTGAAGAACTGCTGCCTAACCTGTCAGTCCCCAGTCTGTAGCTGTGCCTGGGATTCTTCTGTCCTAAGTGCAGGACTATGAACTTGTCCTTGTTGAACCTCCCCAGATTTCTTTTGGCCCAAACCTCTAATTTGTCTAGGTCACTCTGTATCCTATCCCTCCCTTCCAAGGTATCTACCACTCCCCCTAGCTTAGTGTCATCTGCAAACTAGCTGAGGGTGCAATCCACCCCATCCTCCAGATCATTAATGAAGATGTTGAACAAAACCTGCACCAGCATTGACCCCTGGGGCACTCCACTTGTGACCGGCTGCCAGCTAGACGTGGAGCCATTGATCACTACCTGTGGAGCCTGATGATCTAGCCAGCTCTCTGTTCACCTTATAGGCCATTCATACAACCCATACTTCTCTAACTTGCGGCAAGAATACTGTGGGAAATCCTATCAAAAGCTTGCTAAAGTCATGATATATCATGTCCATCATTCTCCCCACATCCACAGAGCCAGTCATCTCATCATAGAAGGCAATCAGGTTGGTCAGGCATGACTTGCCCTTGGTGAATCCAGGCTGACTCTTCCTGATCACCTTCCTCTCTTTCAAGTGCCTTAAAATGGATTCCTTGAGGACCTGCTCCATGATTTTTCCAGGGATTGAAGTGAGGCCGACGGTCTATAGTTCCCCAGATCCTCTTTCTTTTCTATCTTGAAGATGGGCACTATATTTGCCTTTTTCTAATCATCAGGGACCTCTCCCAATTGCCATGAGCTTTCAAAGATAATAGCCAGTGGCTCTGAAATCACATCAGCCAACTCCCTCAGCACCCTAGGATGCATTGCATCTCTCCCCATGGACTTGTGCATCTCCAGCCTTTCTAAATAGTCCTGAATCTGTTCTTTCACCACTGACAGCTGCTCACTGCCTCCCCATTCTGTGCTGCCCAGTGCAGTAGTCTGGGAGCTGACCTTGTCTCTAAAGACAGAAGCAAAAAAAGCATTGAGTACTGCAGCTTTTTCCAGATCACCTGTCACTAGGTGGCCTCCCCCATTGTGTTAGGGGCCCACACTTTCCATGACCTTCTTCTTCTTACTAACATACCTGTAGAAATCCTTCTTGTTCTCCTTCATGTCCCTGACTAGCTGCAACTCCAATTGCGCTTTGGCCTTCCTGATTTCATTCCTGCATGCTCAAGCAGTATTTTTATAATCCCCCCTAGTCATCTGACCAAGATTCCACTTTCTGTAAATTTCGTTTTTGTGTTTAAGCTCACCGAAGACTTCTTTGTTAAGCCAAGCTGGTCACCTACCATATTTGCTATTCTTTCTGCACATTGGGATGGTTTGTTCCTGCGCTCTCAATAAGGTTTCTTTAAAATACAGCCAGCTCTCTTGGATTCCTTTCCCCCTCATATTAGCCTCCCAGGGGATCCTGCCCATCAACTCCCTGAGGGAGTCAAAGTCTGCTTTTCTGAAGTCCATGCTCCGTATCCTGCTGTTCTCCTTTCTTCCTTTTGTCATAATCCTGAACTCGACCATCTCATGGTCACTGCTGTCTAGGTTGTCACCCACTTCTACTTCCCCTACCAAATCTTCCCTGTTTGTGAGCAGCAGGTCAAGAGCAGCACGGTCCCTAGTTAGTTGCTCCAGCACTTGCACTAGGAAGTTGTCTGCAACACAGTCCAAAAACTTCCTGGATTGTTTATGTTCTGCTGTATTGCTCTCCTAGCAGATGTCAGGGTGATTGAAGTCCCCCATGAGAACCAGGTCCTGTGAACTGGAAACTTTCATTAGTTGTATGAAGTAAGCCTCGTCTACCTCCTCCTCCTCCTGTGGTGGTCTGTAACAGACGCCCACCACAACATCTCCCTTGTTGCACTCGCCTCTAAACTTAACCCGGAGACTTTCAACAGGCTTTTCTCCAGTTCCATTCTGGAACTCTGAGCAATCATAGTGCTTTCTTACATACAGTGCAACTCCTCCATCTTTTCTACCCTGCCTGTCCTTCCTGAACAGTTTGTACCCATCCATGGCAGTGCTCCAGTGGTGTGAGTTACCCCATCAAGTCTCAGTTATTCCAATCACATCACAGTTCCTTCATTGCCAGGATTTGCAATTCCTCCTGCTAGTTTCCCAGGGTCTTTGCCTCACCAGTGGCTATGAGATTTATCTTTCTAAAGGGATTAACACAAGTTACTGGGAAATACAAAGAAAGAAAATGGGAAAAATCTCTGTTCAGCATTCATTATGGATAGCGGTGCCAGCATAACATAGTATAAAAGTTGTATCCCAGCCTGTGTGTGGAAGGAGAGAGAGATGTAGTCCTTGGAAGGTGCCAGTTTGATGGCCACTGGTAATGAGAGGGAAGGTGATGGTGATGAAGAAGATAATGAGTAACATGTTCTGCAAGGGATTGTGTGAGTCTATGGATGTTCAGATGGACATTTTGTATTATCTCTCTCTACCTTGCTGGGTTAGAGGGTTTGTGCCTTTCCTGAATGTATTAATAAGCTATTAAAAATACAGAAGGGTACCTAAAGTGTGAGTGTTGCAGCCATGCAGATCAGCTGAAGAGTACTTTTATAATATTTGGCCTGGTCTTGGGACCAGAACCTGTCATTTCTCAGAGCAATAACTGGGAATGCCTAAGGAATTGCTATAATTATTACACAATTTAAAGATCAGGCTACACCTGCATGGATCTTCTTTGCTTTGTTTGCCATGGCCACAATCTCAGCTGTTTATTTCGCGGTCTGTTCATGAATGCAGAGGACCCACCCTTACCGTGGAAGTGCGGAGATGGTCTCATCCAGGTCAGCTTGTCTAGGAATGAGAAACAAAAGAAAGAAAGAAACGTCAAACAATGAACCAAATCTTCAGCTGGTGTGAATCAGAGCCACTCCATCGACATCCGTGTGATTTACACTGGCTCTGGATCTGTCACAGTCATAGTCAACTGGTAGACTACGGGCCAAATCCAGACCATCAGATGCTTTTTAACGGACCATGACATTATTTTTATTCACTTGTTATTATCATTATTATCCCTTTAGCATTATTTTTTCTTGAGTCTGGACTTGGACGATACCTTTACCAAGAAACTTGGAACTTCACAAAGAATTAGTGTTTCCCTTATCTAGCCCATTAAGGCCAAACTTTTCAAAATTACATTCTGATGATTGAATGACAAAATCATTGATTAAAAAAATATTCGGATGATTTAATGATGACAAAGCCGGACTGCGATGATTTAGTTGGGGTTGGTCCTGCTTTGAGCAGGGGGTTGGACTAGATGACCTCTTGTGGTCCCTTCCAACCCTCATCTTCTCTGAATGTATGATTCTATGAAATTATTTATTTTTGGGGGGGCGTGTTTAATTTTAGGATATCCAACTGGAGGCACCTAGGCCAGGATTTTCAAAGTCACCTGTATTTGTATTTAACAGGTTTACTATGGAAGGGCCTACAGGCTAGCCAAGAGTGGGGCTCCAAAGTACCAGACAATTCTCCTATTCTTATCAACAGGAATTATGTGGGTCCAACTCCCTTGGTCGGCTTTCAAACCTGCAGCTTGTAAACTGAGTGGGAGCAAAGGCCCATGTTCCATCCTGTGACAGATGGACCGAGCTCCTATTTTTGACCAGATCAGGTACCCAGATCCCTGAGGCATCTTAGAAAACCTCAGTCTTGCTATTTTTCTTTAAGAGGTGAAAAGACACACAGCTCTCATTGACTTCATTAGTGTCGATATGGCAAGGATGATGGAAGAATGCTTCTGTCAACCTAGCTACCACCTCTCGGAGAGGTGGATTAACTCTGTCAACACACAAACTCCTTCCGTCGATTTAAGAAATGTCTACACTCTGGTGCTACAACGGCACAGACTTTGCTTTTACATTGTAGTCACTGTAGGAAAGACATATCCTCATCAGTGGCTAAGAAAGTTATCTTCCAAAAGGGATTAGCACAAACTAGTCAGATTATTCTGCCCAGGGAGCCAGGTTCCTAGGACAGAATGTGGGCTGGGCCCACAACTCCTATAACACAACAGGGACAGGCAGCTTAATGTTGAAATGTGCTTCAACCAACCAAAATGAAGCGTTTCCATTTCCAGAAGGCCAAAAAGTTCTGTTCCAACAGAAAAAGTCAAGATGTAATGTTCTCACATTTCCAAATTGAATTTTTTAAAATTTGTGTTCCACAGAAAATTTCAAATATTTCATCCCGTTCTGGGACACATATAAATGTTGGAATGTGGGAATGTCACACGGGACAGGAACTCCAAATTTCATTCAGCTCTAGTTACTATTTAACATGCATGACCGTAGCAGAACCAGGCCCCAAATCAAGCCATGACACAACAATGGTGAAGATAAACACAGAGCAGAGCTATGGGTGAACTGGATTGAAGTAAAAGTAAAAGATGTCCTTACCCTGCAGGCTGGCAGGTGATATTCTTGATCTGTGGTATCCTAGGGGGGAAAAAAGAGCATCACAGGTTAATATAAATGGAATGATCCTTTCAGAATGAGTCAGGGAGAGTCCCATTTACAGCAGTGAAAATCCAGGATGACTCTATATAGCCCCTCACAGTAGCACAAACCCAACATTCATCACCTGCGCAATTCTCCCATCACAACACAACCCACACACACCAACTCCAGGAGAATATCATGGGGTTCACTCATCACTGGGATACTGGTTCACATCTTTATGAATTACACTTAGGAAACAGCACGGGCTGTCAGCTCATAGCCATGAAAGATTAGATTGCAAGAATAGGGTCAAACCTTCAACTGGAACAAATTGGCATACCTCAATTAATTTCAGGGAAGCTATGCTGATTTACATCCCTTTGGGACTTAGCCCCATTGATTTCAATGGATGTTCGTTTACACCACTTGGGGATCTGGTCTCTTGTGTTTAACGGTATGATTTTAGGGGTCAGCTCAATGACTTTGTGTTTCATGGACTCTAGACATTGTGTTAAATCTTTTGATACCTAAAACAATGGCGCGACAAGGTGGGCAAAGTAATGTCTTTTGTTGGACCAATTTTGGCTTGAGAGAGAGACAAACTTTTGAGCTACACAGAGTAACACCTGTATAAGCATAGGACAAAAGGGGGGGTTAGTGGGATACAGATTGTTGCAATAAGCTATGCATCCAACATCCTTTTGTCCCATGACTACGAGGGTGCTAATGGGCCAGTTCACCTTGAATGGTCCCTTAGAATATACGCCAACTATCGATGCTAAACTATCTGTTTGACCTTACATTTAGCTGTGACACTGGGAGTACCTTTCCCAGATAGGAAGATGAGCTCTGTGTAGCTCAAAAACTTGTCTCTCTCTCCGTCAGAAGTTTGGCCAATAAAAGTTATCCCCTCACCCACCTTCTCTTGTTAATATCCTAGGACCCACATGACTACAACAACATGACATACCTAAAATGATAACACCCATCAGTGGACAGATGGGAGGTACTGGGGGCTGTCCATGAAGAACTGCCTCAATATTGTAGAGCCACATCCTTAGATGCTGAGAATTGGCATGGACCAGATGTCAACAGAGCTGCTTTTATCAACACCTGCGGTGGATCTGGCCTCATTGGAGCGCTAGCTCCTTTGCTCCACAATTGATAAACTGTACAGTCAATTGCTGTACAATTCGGTACACCTTGGTTCGTTATGAAATATATTGAAGAGGCCAAATAACCATTATCACTCAGGTTTATTGCTATAAGCCAATAACCATAAATCATAGGACTGGAAGGGACCTTGAGGGGTCTTCTAGTCCAGTCCCCTGCACACAAGGCAGGACTAAGCATTATCTAGAGCAGTGGTTCTCAGCCAGGGGTATATGTACTCCTGGATGTACACAGAGATCTTCCAGGAGCTACCTCAACTCGGCCAGATATTTGTCCTGTTTACAACAGGCTACATAAAAAGCACTAGCAAAGTCAGCACAAACTACAATTTCATATAGCCAGTGATTTGTTTATTCTGTTCTATCTACTGTACACTGACATGTAAGTATGATATTTATATGTCAATCAATTTATTTTATAAAGACATGGTAAAAAGTCAGCAAGTTCTCAGTAACGGCGCGCAGTGACACTGTTGCGTTTTTTTGCCTGATTTTGTAAGCAAGTCGCTTTTAAGGGAGGGAAACTTTTAAGGGAGGTGAAAGGCCAAATCAAACTCCTGAAACAGGTGTCGTCTGGAAAGGGTGAGAGTCACTGACCTAGACCATCCCTGACAGGTGTTTGTCTCATTTGCTTTTAAAAATCTCCAACGAGATGGATCGCTCCATGATTGACCTGTTCTGTTCATTCCCTCTGAAGCACGTGGCATTGGTCACTGTCGGAAAACAGGCGACTGGGCAGTATGGATCATTAGTCTGACCTAGTATGGCCATTTTATGTTCTTAATTCTGGATTCTCCCTTAGCTGGATCCTACCTCCTAAACTCTCCCTAACTTTAACCTCTTATTCTGACTCATATTGTCTTCTCTGGAGTTGCTCTGCATATTCTCAGATTTCACAGACATAGATCTGCACATGCACCAATTTCTTGAGTAGAACTGCTCAGAAAATGGGAAAAAAATAAATTCTGTGCAGAGGGGGGGAATGAAAATGTTTAATCATTTTAATTTTGCAGGTTTTTTTTTTAAAAAAAATGATTTTCTGTTGTTTATGGGATGCTTGTATTGAAAATATTTGGCTTTATTTTGAAACTTTCTAGTTTTGTTTGGTTTTCATTTTTCTTTCTTCGCCCCTCAGTTCATTTATCCTTTCCTCCCTGCTTTCCTTGTTTGTGTCTAGAGATGTGGGGAAATAAGAACAAAATGACAGAAAAATGCAATATCCCCTCCAGAAAAACTCCAAAACAACCCAAAAAGGCCCAAATAAACACATGCCCCCCCAATCCAAGAACAGCCCACCTCACCCAAAAGAGTTAAAACTTTTCCATTTTCCTAATTTGACTGGACAAGGAAATATTTATTTTAATGAATAACTGGCAAGGTGGTTAAGCACTAGAATAAGTTGCCAAGGGAAGTTGTGGACGCTTCGTCATTGGAGATTTTTAAGAGCTGGTTAGACAAACACCTGGCTGGGATGTTCAAAGTCAAAGCATAATTTTTTCAGGCCCAGGACAAACTTGTAACCTGGGCCCCCTCCCACATACATACCACAGTCCCTCAGCCCAGACACACAATCTCATGAGCCACAAAAAAAGTTTGAATTCGGAAGTTTGCTGACTATTTTGTATCTTTTTGGTCATTATAAAGCTGTCAATGTCTTAATTTTTTTAATTCTAATGGACAATGTGACTGCAAAAAATTTATAGGTAGGCCCATTCACTTTAAAGCTTTATTTTTCTGGCCTTTTTCATTGCAAAGTCATGAATTAGCCTCCCCCACAAGTCAATTTCTCTTGCAAGTTCACACTTAATAGACAAGATAGCTAGGTAGCTTAACTGTTCATGCCCCATTGTAGAACGTCTGCAGTTTTTGATGGGCGCTAGCTTGCTGAAATGTCTTTCAGGTACAGCTGCAGTCACTTGCAGTGTGCAAAAAATCCATAAATCCGTGAAAAACTGGAGGATAGATTGATGTCCTTTAGCTTCTTTTAGTTCCCTTTCTCTTACCTCCTTCCATTTCTCGCTGCCTGATTTGTATTTATAGCCATCACCAGACATGGCAGTATGGGGTGTGGCTGTGACTGTGAGTGAATCAAACACTTACTCACATATAATTTGGGCCTGCAAATCCCACCAGAAGCGGCAGCAGCCCTGGCTGCCACTGCCTTCTAGTGCCTTGCTTTGCCCCTCCCACCTCCTTCTGTCCCTCCCTCCCTCCTGCCTGTGCACAAGGATCTCTGGAACTGGTAGTTCTTGATCTTGTGATGAGAGACCATGTCACAGAGAAAAGCACAAATCTCTCTCTCTCTGTCTGTCTCAAATGACAAGCCCTAGTTTAATCGCACAAGCACGCACTCACTAGTCTAGAGGAGTGCCTGGGCTCGGCCATGTGGAGGAAAATTAAAATGGAGTCTCTCTGCCCTAGATGGGGGAAAAGATGGATTCTCTTTCCTCACTGATTTCTAGTCTGAGTATAGCAGTCAAGGTCTAAGATAGAAAGTGCTTTGTTAGCAGATGTTTAGACTTAGAATTTATTGCCATAACAAGATAGTTATGAGAGCTGGGCGCCAGTAGGTACGGACTGTGGAGGAAGACCTTGTTGTTCAGATAGAGGGGGGTGAGAAGTGCTGGGCCCAAATGTTCTTAGATAAAGAGCCCTTTGCCTTTCTTTTCTGTCTTAGCCTCTGCCTTTGCCATGGAAACTGTGATGTATAAGTCTTGTTTGTGTAAGGTTATATAAGCTTTAAGAAATGTATGCACGGGGTCGCCCCGACCACCGGGCTACCTCCTTATGTAAGGATAATAAACTTTGACTTTGCTAACCTGTTGTGTGGCTAATTTGGACCATCCGCTGGGCAACGGACGTGTAAGTTAGGACCCCTGAGTTTGGGTTCCTCAACAGCCAGCAGGACCAGCAACTCCCTGTTCACAATATTGCTTGAGATTGCGCTAACACTGCTTCTGATTGGCTGCAGTAACTCTCACAAGATCTGCACAATAGATACATAGATACAGGGAAATACGTTTCTATAAATATCCTCAGCCAGGGTCTACAATTTAGCCTCAATTTTTTCCTCATGGTAATGGAGGGTGTAGCCTGGGCTGGGCCACCCAGGGCCTCCGGGTCCCAGTAAAGTGTACCCTTTGTCATGCGGACTGGATTGGGAGGGGGGGGCATTTGTGTTATTTGACATCAGTATGTCAACATCATAGTGATTCATGTGAGACATATCATGTCGGGTGCTGTTAAAAAGGTTATGATATGCTGAATAAGATGATAATATTTGTGTTCATGTGTAACCAGGATTGGACCATGTGATTATGGACTCCATTTTGGTTCCTGTAAAGTTCCACAAGCCACATGGCCAGTAACAGAGGGTATATTAGATCAAACCACAGAAACCATTTTGTCTTTGTCTTGTTCCTTGTTCCTGTCCAGCTGCGGACACACCTCTGGATCAACACCCTTTGCAACTGAACTGAAGGACTTAGACCCATCCAGGTACTGAATGTATACCAGAGGAACTATACAACTCCACAATTGTTCTAGAAACCTGTTGTATATGGATTTTTAAATCATTTATATATATCTGATTGCTTTAAGCCTTTAACACTTCTCTTATTGTTTGTTTTCTTTTATTAATAAACCTTTAGTTTTAGTTACTAAAGGATTGGCTGGCAGCGTGGTATTTTGGGTAAGATCCAAACTTATAGTGAACTGGTACTGTGGGTGGTCCTTTGGGATCAGAGGGAGTCTTTTAGTAAAGAGCATAGAGTTTAGATAACTGTCTCTTTACTGGACCTAGTGTCAGTTTGGGAGCCAGAGACTGAAATGCAGTAAAGGGGGCTGTGTGTATTTGCACAGGGGCTTCTTGATAACCAGTGTGGGGGAATCAGAAGCACTGTTTGTGGCTGGTTGGGAAGTCTGACTGCAGTGTCACCCACCAATGCTGGGAGAATTCGCTCTCCTTTTACAGCCTGCCCTGACCCTGGCATTATCAGTGGGCTACCCTGGGCATGGACGGGTTACACCCTTCCCCACCCACCCCCCATGTGGGGGCCCTGGAGATGGTATAGATAATACTTAGTCCTGCCACAAGTGCAGGGGACTGGATTAGACGACCTCTCGAGGTCCCTGCCAGTCTCATGAATCTATGAATATTTTCTGTGGAAATTTTAAATTTTAAATAAACAAACGGTTTTGAATGAAAAGATTTTGGATGAAAAAAATAATTTGAAAAGGGTTTCAATCTGCTCTACTGGATATAGTCTCTTCCTGTGCCTATTCAAGCACGAAGAGAAATGAAAGTCTAGTTTACGGACTGGTGCAAATCAATCTCTGCTGCCAGAAGATCAGGCCCGAGTATTTACTGAAACACTTACCCAAGGAATCCGATGATCCCGGCCGTCAGTATCACGACCAGAACATGTACTTTTTTGATTTCCATCACCTTGGTGCTAAAATGAGAAAGATAGACAGTAATGTAATGAGAGCACAGAAATGAACAGATTAATGAATCATAAAGTTATCCACAGCCTTAGCCAGGCCAGATTCCCTGGCAGAATTTAAGCCTCAGCCTTTAAAGCGAGCAGCCAATGGTGTTTCTTCCTTTCCCAGGATTGTTTTAGGCAGCTTTAAATGCAGTTTTAACTTTATTTAAGCACTTCACGTTGTCAGTCTACCTCTTTCCACCACCGAGATAATAAATTAAGAACCCTCCGCCTCAGCGGAGTACACCCTCTCTGGCTAGGCACCCGCTGCCTGTTTGCTCTCCACCCTAGCACAGTGTGAAACTGCAACTGCAAACAAGGTCAACATCCTTGCAGTCCCCACCTCTCTGCCACCTGACTCCAGGCCATCCTAACCGGCTGCCCTGATCTTGAGCGGGAGAAGGGTGGGGGCAGAATTTGTGCAGGAGCCAAACTTTCGCAGGGGAGGATGATAGATGTAGCCCATAGGATTAGTCTGCTTGATTGCATATATATATGTATATTTTCCTTATATATTTAAGTATGATTGTTTGATTATAATAGAGTTATAGATTTATGTTAAAGTATTTTAGCTGTAATGCAAGGTACCTGACAGGCCACATCCTGTATGACAGCTACGCAGTTAGTATACATATACTCGGGACGTTTGGCCTAGATAAGTGTTATTGAATAAGACACAAATTGTTATAACCTTTATCCTAGATAAGTCAGGAGGCATCAAAACAGGCGGTGTCACAGGTTACACCCCAAAGAAACTTTAAAAGTACACCGCAAAACCCACAAAAGGGCCAGAAATAAAAAAAGTGAAATAAAAAGACCATCTGGAAAGGACGTGGATATGTCATTAATACGCACGAACCTGCCAGCCTATAGAATAGGAGTACCCTAATAATTCAGGGGTGACAAATCCAAGTTTGCACTTAGAAAGAGGACCCATATTGCTCAGGGTATAAGAAGGGGCAAATAGTGCTAGTTGGGGCGATCGATCATCAGCTACTCCTGCTTGAAGCTTCTTTTAGTGAGTGTTAAGATTTTGTTCTTTGTTTATACTCAGTATTATTTGTAGTGTTAGTCTTAGCCTTACATCTCTTAACCCTCGAGCACTGCCTGCTCCACCCCTCTACCCAAGAGTTGAGGAACTAGACCTCGCTCCCAACCAGGTCATCAGGGAAGGGTGTGAGTGTATTAATCCACAGCATATCATAGAAATATGTACATGACTTTCTACAGTTAAGATTGTATTACCCATTATCCATTTGATTGTTCGTTTTCTCTATATCAGTCATTTGTCTATCATTTCATGTTATCTTAATAAAAGCTTATGAAAGCAGACAAATTTGACTATCACTAAGAACCTTCCTGTTGTGCACCCTGGGGTCCCTATAAAACACTTCTGGTGCCTGGTTCAGGACAAGAATCTCATTATCTTCTGACCAGATCAACTGGCGAGCCTGTAACCCCATTGAATTAAACAGAACACCCAAAATCAGGCTACATAGAGACAGAGAGGGGCAGACAGGCAGCAGCGGGGACCGGCTGCTTATGCCAAGGTTCAGGACGGGGCAGGGGTGATGGTGGCAGCCGGGGAAGGGGACACGCTGGGAGCAGGAGGGGCAGAAGGTGTGAAAGCTGCTGGAAGTGGGGTGAGCCCTCTACGGCGGCTGCTGGCTACACACACAACACACAGACACTGAGCCATCCTCATTCCCTCCACAGGGGGGTAACACACACATACACACACACACACAGGATGCAAGCATAATTTTTTTGAGGCCCGGTACAAACTTGTAACCTGGGCCCCCTCCCACACACATCCCACAATCCCTCCTCCCAGACAGATAAATTCATGAGCCATGAAATTTTTTTCCCTCATGGTAATGGGTGTTGCGGCCTAGGCCGGACACCCAGGGCCTCCAGGGGCCTACTCCCACGTGGGCACCTTGCACACATACATATACACATACCCCAAGCCATCCTCAATTCCCTGCAGGAAATTTTTCATGTTTCAAAAAATCCCCAGGCCTTTTTCACAGATGTAACACATCTGCATGTAGCCTTACAGCTTTTTCACTAATATGTCTTCTTTTCCAGTCTGACTGCCTGAATTGAGCTTCCTTTTCTTGTACTCCACTGTAACTGCTGTTTCCTTCATTTTAATTATTTATCTGTGTTTCATTAGCTGTTACTTTGAGCACGCTTATTGTTCTAACCTCAGCACGGGACTATTTAATATATATATATATATTTAATATATGTTTTTAATAGCTAGCAATCTTTCCATAACTAGCTTGACATTCAGGCATTTCTTTTCCATTTGCATCACTACAAATGGGACAGTTGCGGGGAAATCATGGGGGTGTACGTGTGAGAAATTATAGGAGGCAGGCAATAATTATTTCACTCCAGCAGGTGTGGAGGCCCAAAAAGTAGAAGTTTTATAGCCATCACAACACAAATTGTCAACGCCACATGGCAAGGTACACAAAGCAAATATCCTTCCATCAAATTTTAGTTCTCAAGCAGCGTTTTCCTCATGTCGCTGAGCCGCAAATTCAGATGATCACCAATGGAAATGTTTTCTGGCCCCCTTGCAAGGCTGTGGACAAAAGGGCTTCCCCCGGAGCGGGTTGCGCCACTCACCACTTGTCCGGCACCTCCTGCTGGGATTTGCTGTCAAGGTCAGCACCCGTTCTCAGGCTGGCCGGCCGCCACCAGGTCTGCAGCTCCTCTCACGTCCTCTTCTGGCCTCAGCCCTCCGGCTGGGTCACTCAGCGCTTCCCCCCTTTCGTGCCTTCAATTCTCTCTCACTCCCACAGTGAGGCAGGCAGTTTTCCCATCCACGGCCCAGCCGCTCTAAGCCGTGCCCGCGGTGGCTGGCAGGGGGAACCCGGGCCTGCCTCTAGTCTGGGCACCCTCAGCCCAGCAGTCCTGGAGTTTCCTCTCCCAGCCCTCCCTGCTCCTTCCCCAGGCTGTCTCCAGATCTGCGTGTGCCTGCTCTAAACCCTCCTCACGGGCCAGGAAAGCTGCCTACAAGCCTCTGCAGCCACCAAAACCTCCCCATTCCTCCCAGGGAGTGGCTGCCCTTTGTGAGACTGTTCACAGATCCCTATCTTTATAGCTCCTGTCCCCGTCCTGCCCAGCTCAGTCTGTTTGCAGTCAGATTGCGGGCTGTCCCTCCAGGTGCCCATCTGGCCACCTTAACCCCTTGCAGTCCTGTGTGGGGCGGACACCCCCTCAATATTGCGAAACGTGGGGAGGGGGCTGGTATCACCGTCCCTTGCCCTTTTCCTGACCCTTTCTCTTCTCTGTATGGGCAGTGTATTTTCATATTTTCCTTCTCCCCACACAGAAAGTAGGCCCTCCTCTGACCCCACTGCTCACTGGTGGGGTTCCCTGGGCCCCAGCCTCAATCCTTGGCTCTTGGGAAAGTTGTTTTCTTCCATCAACTCCCTTTTTAGGTGCTACGGGCTCCCAGAGCTGTAACACTTTCAACCCCAGAGCGCCTTTCCCATTCCACCTTCCCCTGCTTCCTGCCTGTAGAACCCTGGACAAACGCTGCTGCCACCTCCATCTTCACACTCCCTAGGGGTCCTTTCTCAAACACATCCTGCACAGCCTATCATCAGGTACAGGCTCTCTCACAATCCCCTGGCATCCAGGAGACTGTCTCACGCAGCCCTTCAGTCGCTACACTGCCCTCCGCACAATCCCTTTCCCACAGGGATGACCAAGTGTAGGATGTGCGATCTGTAGCATGTGTATTTTAGGCGTTGGACATGGGAAAAGGAGCCGGATTGTCCAGCTGGGAAGAAGAACAGCGGGATGACAGCTAAGCCAGCCCCTTTGGTCAGCGGTCTGATCAGGCAAAGAACTGAGTTAACAAACTCCTCTTCGTGCGAGGAAGAAAAGTGTTCCGACAGTGTATTTAAGGCGAACACCTGAATGTGGGTGTGCACTTGCATTTAACCCTATGCCGTGCCCTGTTTCAATGAACTGTCAGAAAATAGGGCGGACCCTGCACGTTGCTGGTGTCTTCTATAATTAGATTTCACCAAGTCAGTAACCAATGTAAACTCCTGGATCACTCTATCAGTCTTACCATAGAGTTACAGACAGTCCCCTTAGAACCTCCAGTCTATCTCACCCCCAGACAAACTGGAATTTGTGATAAAAGGTCACTGACACCAAAAAAACCCACACCACATCAGGCTGCTCCCAGTCTCAAGAGACCAGGCCTTACACCAGATCAGTTGGTACTCTGGATCTTACACCAAAACCAACGCTGGCAGCCAATTCTATAGTAAACCAACTAAAGGTTTATTAGCTAAGAAAGAGCAATGAGAGTCACTGAAGGGCTAAAGCAGGTAAAATATATGTACAGGTGAATCATAGTTTATAATGTCAAATGGTGGCAGTGATGTAATAAACCGCCAGTTTCCCAAAAGTCTTTTCAAGGTACCCAGATTGTCCCTGGGGATCAAAAAACAAGCCAGGTTTTTCCTTTGATGGCCACGAGTGAGGAATGCATTTGGAGTCTTTGACCTTTGAGCATCACACACAATGACCGCTTGTTTAGAAGTTAGCGCTTCTCTGTGCAATTGCTTCATTTGCATTTTCCAAGGTTTCTTTCTCCTTCGATGGGCTGTTCAGTTACAGGGTGCACATGCTGTCAATGTTGGCTATTACATTATAACAGGATATAGATCCGTGAGAACAATTAAAGTGACATCCCACTAGTTTTCATGACGTTTAAACGCCAGATACGCACTTATGCATGCAACAATCCCTTTGATCTATACTAATACACAAGTGAATTGGCCTGGGGCTCTGACATCAGCTGGCACCTGGTCTCTCAGTGTCACACCCGCAATGGACGGTGAGTATTTGCCTGTAGGGCGTTATGAAGGCCTATAGTGGGGTCTGGGTGGGATAAAGTAAGGGTCATAACCTAATTTTCCCTGAAAGGAAGTATGTCACGTAACCCTGGGTTCTGCTCTCCTGACCTGGTTAGCTTTGTAGAAGTTGGGGTAGCTGACAAGGGAGGTGCCTATGACACTGATACCCACAAAACAGGAACCTGGGAGGGGATTCAGAAGTCCCCTAAGCCAATGAATCTGGATCGTAAAAGGAAGGAAGGACAGAAGAAAGCCTGCATTATACAGAGGTCAATGAAAGGAATTAAAGTGTTGTGGAAGGCGTGCCACACTCAAGAGGCCAAGCTTTGGGTTGTGCCCTGCTAGCTCGAGGGGGAAAGAGATAAAGGAGAGGCTTTTAAAGAACATGCCATAACTGCTAATCAAGCCCTCCTCAAAATACCTAATGATTGTGATATTGGGCAGTGTGGGGGGGTTTTCACCCCACACTGGAGAGGAAGGGGTTATTGGAGGCTTGCCACACCTAGGCAGGCTGTGCAGGCAGCAGCCAATTGGAGGGAGGCTGCATGGAGCAGCCAATCAGGGCCCAGCAGGCTCACATAAAAGTAAATTCAGGGCCACAGACAGTCAGTTGCTCTGGGGAGCCCAAGAAGCCAGGATAGGAAGGGTAGCACCTTGGACACAGCCGTTGCTGGCAAGGACCAGAGACACAAGTTGGAGCTCCTGGCCTGGTTAAAAGCCCTGGGAGGTGGGCGAAGAAGGTGCTCGGGCCGTGGGGAAATGGCCCAGGGAATAGAAGCAGCACTGAGTGAAGGGAAAGAGATGCAGCAGGAGGCTGCTATGTACAGTGTCCCTGGGTCAGGACCTGGACAGGTGGGTGGGCCTGGGAACCCCCACTTGCTACCGGGGAAGGGACTGGACTATTGAACGGTGAGCCTTCACCCCAGAAGGGGAAAACATGGGTGGTGTCATGGTGGATGGCTGAGTCGTTAAAAGGGTGCTGCGGTACTTGGACTGTGGTGTTCTTCTCCATCCTCCATGTTGAAGGAAAAGGTCCAGGTGTTACCCAATTAACAAATATCACAGGATCTTTTTAGGGGATAAGGCAACAAGCCGCATTTATTGTGAATATGGAAACTTGGTAAATAGTATCAAAGAAAAGAAAAGTATCCACACTGTAACAACATCAACACTGTGCTTTTAACTAAATAGTATCAACAATGCAACCACTACAGAAATAGTATTAACATTATAGCAACACTACAATGACAGATTCTTGCTTAATAAAATCGACTTTGTTGACACATGTTCCAGTTGGTATTTCCATTCACACTCATACACACTGACAGACACACAGACAGGGAGACAGACAGACATACACAGGGGTCCCACCAGAGGTTATAGTTACCAGCCTCTAGGTGCTCGTGGTAGTCACTGGCCAGGTGGCTGTAGCACGAGGGTGAGGAGCAAGGTTCTGCCGATGCTCATTGGTACTCCTGGCTGGTGTGATGTTGTAGACCCAAACCTCCAGCCTTCATCTTCCTGTCCCATTTTATAGGGCAAGGACCCCATGTATCTCTATGGGTTTTGCACTGTCATGCTGCAACTGCATCTTTGGTGTGATCCTCAATCACCCACATTGTTGCAAGCCTGATCAGATTTGTCCAGCCAGAAATGGACTGGCTCTGAAAGTATCAGGGTGGACTCCTCTTCGGCCAGCTGCTATTATCTTCACTCCTTTCTTCTCTCTTCAAACTTAGGTGAGGCTGGTGTTTTCTTGTCTGTTTTGATGCCCCTCACTCAGACCAATTGTTCAATCACTCCACTCAACTCAATTGCTCAGCCATTCACACTTCTGTCACTCAGTGCCAGCTCCTAGCTGAAGAATTCACATATTCACTTTGACAGTGTCTTTTACAATTAGATACAAACATTGCATTGCAGAGTGTGGCTTTTTATACTTAAAAGAGGATTTTTACAAATATATATGTATTAGAAGCAGGTAAAATTAATAGATAAACTGGCCAGTGGACATAGTACAGACATTTACAAACAATCTCAAAATTATACCAAGTACAGACAGATTTGAATTAATATTTAAAAGGGTAATGTATCAGGCTGGGGGGCCTCTTGGTAGAAGGGGGGGGAGCAAGGTTCTGTTCATGGCCTACACAGGTAGGGACCGTCGCATTGCGGAAGTAAATGCATGGTTACACAGGTGGTGTCAGAGAGAGGGCTTTGGATTCTTTGATCATGGGATGTTGTTCCAGGAAGAAGGATTACTAGGAAGAGACAGGATTCACCTAACAAAGAGAGGGAAGAGTATTTTCGCAGACAGGCTGGCTAACCTAGTGAGGAGGGTTTTAAACTAGTTTTGATGGAAGACGGGGACCTAAGCCCGAAGGTAAGTGGGGAAGTGGGACACCACGAGGAAGAAGGAGGAGGAGGGTGCAACAGGGGAGGCCTCCTGATCCGTACTGACAAAGCAGGGCAATCGGCTAGTTATCTCAAGTGCCTATTGTAGGGTTGCGGAAGAGATTTGTAACGTGTTGGACAGAGATAGTTGCTTGATGGGTCTGGTCAGAACCAGTTTGGTAAGTGGCACTGCTCGGCCTGACAAACAGGCTATGCAAGGACATGTGGAAGTGGTTGCGCTGCCAAAGGAGGAAAGTTAGGAAGCAAGATCATGTGCTGTAAATTCGCCAGTGCTAGCTCTACCTTAGAGCTCTCGTGCTATGCTGTACATAAAAGCTTGGAATGCAAGCTGCGCAGTGAGACTCAGCCATGAAGCAACTCGGATTGCGTGGCAAGATCCCCCAACAGCCCGTTTCGCAATGCACCCTAAGGTCTCCCGTTGCTGTTTGGAGCATAAGGCCGTGATAAAAGATAAGTGCACCTAACTGGTGTGGGCGTGTTTTTATTCCTCACCTGGCATCCAGAACCTTGCAGGCAGCTGTGAGCAGCAGTGCCTGGCATAACATCTGTACACAAACGCAAGAAGCCTGGGAAACAAGCAGGAGGAATTGGAAGTCCTGGCACAGTCAAGGAACTATGATATGATTGGAATAACCGAGACTTGGTAGGGTAACTCACACGACTGGAGCGCTGTAATGGATGGGTATAAACTGTTCAGGAAGGACAGGCAGGGGCGAAAGGGTGGAGGGGTTGCACTGTATGAAAGAGAGCACTATGATGGAAAGACTTATTTTCTGTTGGTTTGCAGTCAGAGCTCCGTCTGCTGCCTGTCCACTGTCAAAAGATGTTTTATTGCAGAGAAGTTATGCAGCAGAAAGACAATTCCCCGAGACTGTGGTGAAGCTAGTTAGCTGCTGCAGTTAAACCTGCCTAAGACAACCCTGGGAAAGGAAGAAACAGAGTCTGTTGCACACTTTAAATGCTGAGGCTTAAATTCTGCCAGGGTATCTGGCCTGGCTAAGGCTCTGGATAACGATATAATTAATAAATCTGTTCTTTTCTGTGCTTGCATTTGCTTTACATTATTGTCTTTCTGGACTCCATCTTTCTCATTTTAGCACCAAGGTGATGGAAATCAAAAAAGTGCGTGTTCTGGTCATGATAGTGACGGCCGGGATCATCGGATACTTTGGGTAAGTGTTTCAGTAAATGCTCGGGCCTGATCTTCAGCTGGCAGAAATCGATTTGCACCAGTCCATAAACTAGACTTTAATTTCTCTTGGTGCTTGAAAAGCCACAGGGAGAGACTATATTCAGTAGCACAGGTTGAAACACTTTTCAGAGGATTTTTTTCATCCAAAAGCTTTTCATTCAAAATTGTTTGTTTATTCAAAAATGAAAATTTCCACAGAAAATATTCATAGACTCGTAGGACTGGCAGGGACCTCGAGTGGTCGTCTAATCCAGTCCCCTGCACTTGTGGCGGGACTAAACCATCCCCAGGGCCCCCACATGGGGGGCGGGTGGGGAAGGGTACACTTTACCGGGGCCCGGAGGCCCTGGGTGGCCCAGCCCAGACTGCAACCCCCATTACCATGAGGAAAAAACTGAGGCTAAATTGCAGATCCTGCCTGAGGATATTTATAGAAACGTATTTCCCTGTGTCTATGTATCTATTGTGCAGATCTTGTGAGAGTTGCTGCAGCCAATCAGAAGCAGCGTTAGCGCAATCTCAAGCAATATTGTGAACAGGGAGTTGCTGGTCCTGCTGGCCCAGCCCAGGCACTCCTCTAGACTAGTGAGTGCGTGCTTGTGCGGTTAAACTAGGGCTTGTCATTTGAGACAGACAGAGAGAGAGATTTGTGCTTCTCTCTGTAACATGGTCTCTCATCACAAGATCAAGAACTACCAGTCCCAGAGATCCTTGTGCACAGGCAGGAGGGAGGGAGGGACAGAAGGAGGTGGGAGGGGCAAAGCAAGGCACTATAAGGCAGTGGCAGCCAGGGCTGCTGCCGCTTCTGGTGGGATTTGCAGGCCCAAATTATATGTGAGTAAGTGTTTGATTCACTCACAGTCACAGCCACACCCCATACTGCCACGTCTGGTGATGGCTATAAATACAAATCAGGCAGCCAGAAATGGAAGGAGGTAAGAGAAAGGGAACTAAAAGAAGCTAAAGGACACCGATCTATCCTCCAGTTTTTCACGGATTTATGGATTTTTTGCACACTGCCAGTGACTGCGGCTGTAGCTGAAAGACATTGCAGCAAGCTATAAACTGAGGGGCGGAGAAAGAAAAATGAAACCAAACAAAACTGGAAAATTTTAAAGTAAAACCTTTGGAAAACCAAATATTTTCAATACATACATCCCATAAACAACAGAAAATCATTTTAAAAAAAACCCTGCAAAATTAAAATGATTGAAAATGTTCATTCCCCCCTCTGCATGGAATTTATTTTTTTCCCATTTTCTGAGCAGTTCTACTCAAGAATTCAGTGCATGTGCAGATCGCTGTCTGTGAAATCTGAGAATACGCAGAGAAACTCCAGAGAAGACAATAGGAATCAGAATAAGAGGTTAAAGTTAGGGAGAGGTTAGAAGGTAGGATCCAGCTAAAGGAGAATCCAGAATTAAGAAAAAAGGACAGGCAGACTGGGTCAGACCAATGGTCCATCCCGCCAAGTCTCCTGTCTTCCAGCAGCGACCAATGCCACGTGCTTCAGAGGGAATGTACAGAACAGGTCATCATGGAGCGATCCCTCCCGCTGGAGGTTTTAAAGAGCAAGTGAGACAAACACCTGTCAGGGATGGTCTAGGTTAGTGGCTCTCACCCTTTCCAGGTGACTGTGCCCATTTCAGGAGTTTGATTTGGCGTTTCACCTCCCTTAAAAGTTTCACCTCCCTTAAAAACGACTTGCTTACAAAATCAGGTATAAAAACGCAACAGTGTCACTGCGCGCCATTACTGAGAACTAGCTGAGTTTCTTGTTTTTACCATGTCATTATAAAATAAATTGATTGACATATAAATATTGTACGTATATGTCGGTGTACAGTATATAGAGCCGTATAAACAAATCACTGGCTATATGAAATTGTAGTTTGTGCTGACTTTGCTAGTGCTTTTTATGTAGCCTGTTGTAAATAGGACAAATATCTGGCCGAGTTGAGGTAGCTCCTGGAAGATCTCTGTGTACATCCAGGAGTACACATACCCCTGCCTGAGAACCACTGCTCTAGATAATACTTAGTCCTGCTTTGTGTGCAGGGGACTGGACTAGAAGATCCCTCAAGGTCCCTTCCAGTCCTATGATTTATGGTTATTGGCTTATAGCAATAAACCTGAGTGATATTGGTTATTTGGCCTCTTCAATATATTTCATAACGAACCAAGGTGTACCGAATTGTACAGCAATTGGCTGTACAGTTTACCAATTGTGGAGCAAAGGAGCTAGCGCTCCAATGGGGCCAGATCCAACACGGGTGTTGATAAAAGCAGCTCTGTTGACGTCTGATCCATGTCAATTCTCAGCATCTAAGGATGTGGCTCTACAATATTGAGGCAGTTCCTCATGGACACCTCCCCAATACCTCCCATCTGTCCATTGAGGGGTGTTATCATTTTAGGTATGTCATGTTGTTGTAGCCATGTGGGTCTTAGGATATTAGCGAGAGAAGGTGGGTGAGGGGATACCTTTTATTGGCCGAACTTCTGACGAAGAGAGAGACAAGTTTTTGAGCTACACAGAGCTCATCTTCTTATCTGGGAAAGGTACTCCCAGTGTCACAGCTAAATGCAAAGTCAAACCGATAGTTTAGCATCGATAGTTGGCGTATATTCTAAGGGACCATTCAAGGTGAACTGGCCCGTTAGCACCCCCATAGTCATGGAACAAAACGATGTTGGATGCTTATTGCAGCAATCTGTATCCCACTAACCCCCCCTTTTGTCCTATGCTTACACAGGTGTTACTCTGTGTACCTCAAAAGCTTGTCTCCCTCTCAAGCCAATATTGGTCCAATAAAAGACATTACCTCGCTCACCTTATCTCACCCTTGTTTTAGGTATCAAAAGATTTAAAACAAAGTCTAGAGTCCATGAAACACAAAGTCATTGAGCTGACCCCTAAAATCATACCCGTTAAACACAAGAGACCAGATCCCCAAGTGGTGTAAATGTACATCCTTTGAAATCAATGGGGCTAAGTCCCAAAGAGGTGTAAATCAGCATAGTGCCCCTGAAATTAATTGAGGTATGCCAATTTGTTCCAGTTGAAGATTTGGCCCTATTCTTGCAATCTAATCATTCATGGCTATGAGCTGACAGCCTGTGCTGTTTCCTGAGTGTAATTCATAAAGATGTGAACCAGTCTCCCAGTGATGAGTGAACCCCATGATATTCTCCTGGAGTTGGTGTGTGTGGGTTGTGTTGTGCTGGGAGAGTTGCACAGGTGATGAATGAAGGGTGTGTGCTGCTGTGAGGGGCTACAAAGAGTCATCCTGGATTTTCACTGCTGTAAATGGGACCCTCCCTGACTCATCCTGAAATGATCACTCCATTTATATTAACCTGTGATGCTCTTTTTTTCCCTAGGATACCACAGATCAAGAATATCACCTGCCAGCCCACAGGGTAAGAACATCTTTTACTTCAATCCAGTTCACCCATAGCTCTGCTCTGTGTTTATCTTCACCATTGTTGTGTCATGGGTTGATTTGGGGCCTGGTTCTGCTACGGTCATGCATGTTAAATAGTAACTAGAGCTGAATGAAATTTGGAGTTCCTGTCCCGTGTGGCATTCCCACATTCCAACATTTATATGTGTCCCAGAACGGGATGAAATATTTGAAATTTTCTGTGGAACACAAATTTTAAAAAATTCAATTTGGAAATGTGAGAACATTACATCTTGACTTTTTCTGTTGGAACAAAACGTTTGGCCTTCCAGAAATGGAAATGCTTCATTTTGTTTTTTGAAGCACATTTCAACATTCAACTGCCTGTTCCTGTTCTCTTATGGGAGTTGTGGGCCCAGCCCACAGTCTGTCCTACGAACCTGGCTCCCTGGGCAGAATAATCTCACTAGTTTGAGCTAATCACTTTAGGAAGATAACTTTCTTAGCCACTGATGAGGGTATGTTTTTCCTACAGCGACTACAAAGTCAAAGGAAGGCTGTGTCATTGTAGCACCAGAGTGTAGAAATTTCTTTAATTGACAGAAGGGGTTTGTGTATTGAGAGAGTTAATCCACCTCTCCGAGAGGTGGTAGCTAGGTTGACAGAAGAATTCTTCCATCATCCTGACCATGTCTACACCAGTGAAGTCAATGAGAGCTGTTTATGTTTTTCACCTCTTAAAGAAAAATAGCAAGACTGAGGTTTTGTAAAATGTCTCATGGATCTGGGTACCTGATTTGGGCACAAAAAGGAGCTTGGTCTGTCTGTCGTAATATGGAATGTGGACATTTACTCCTATTCAGTTTACAAGCTGCATTTTGAAAGTCATCCAAGGGAGTTGGACCCACACAATTCCTGTTGAAAAGAATGGGAGAATTGTCTGGAGCTTTGGGGCCCCAATCTTGGCTAGCCTGTAGGCACTTCCGCAGTAAACCTGTTAAATGCAAATACAGGTGGCTGTGAAAATCCTGGCCTAGGTGACTCCAGTTGGGGATCCTAAAATTAACCACTTCCCCTCCAAAATAAATAATTCCATAGAATCATAGAAGATAAGGTTTGGAAGGGACCTCCCAGGGTCATCTAGTCCAGCCCCTGCTCAAAGCAGGACCAACCCCAAGTAAATTCTCCCAATCCGGCTTTGTCGTCGTTAAATCATCTGAATATATTTTGAAATCCATGATTTTGTCATTCAGTCAACGGAATGTAATTTTGAAAAGTTTGACCTTATTGGGTGAGATGGAGGGAATCAATTATTCTTTGTCAAGGTCCAAGTTTCTTGGTAAAGGTATCGTCCAAGTCCAGACTCAAGAGAAAATAATGCTAAAGGAATAATAATGATAATAATAAGTGAATAAAAATAATTTCATGGTCCTTTAAAAAGCATCTCGCGGTCTGGATTTGGCCTGTGGTCTACCTGTTGACTATGACTGTGACAGATCCACAGCCAATGTAAATCACATAGATGTCGATGGAGTGGCTCTGATTCACACCAGGTGAAGGTCCGTTACATTGTTTCTTTGACGCCAAGAGAGTGATGAGAAATCTCTGTTTTCTTTCTCATTCCTAGACAAGCTGACCTGGATAAGAACTTCTCCGAGCTTCCACGGTAAGGATGGGTGGTCTGCATTCATTAACAGATGGCAAAATAAACAGCTGAGATTGTGGCCATGGCAAACAAAGCAAAGAAGATCCATGCAGGTGTAGCATGATCTTTGAATTGTGTATTAATTATATCGATTCCTTAGGCATTCCCAGTTATTGCTCTGAGATCCGACAGGTTCTGGTCCCAAGACCAGGCCCAATATTATTAAAAGCACTGTTTAGTTGGGAACCTTGATTTGCATGGCTGCAACACTCACACTTTAGCTACCTTTCTGTATTTTTAATAGTATATTAATACATTCAGAAAAGTCATAGACACTCTAACCCAGCAAGGTAGACAGAAATAATACAGATTGTCCATCTGAACATCCCTTGCAGAGCAACCGGAAATTTTACTTATTATCTTCTCCGTCACCATCACCTTCCCCCTCATCACCACTGGCCATCAACCTGGTGCCTTCCAAGGACTACATCTCTTTCTCTTTCTGCACACAGGCTGGGATACAGCTTTTATACTATGTTACACTAGCACCACTATACATAATGAATGCTGAATAGAGTTTTCTCACATCTTCCTTATTTGTATTTTCCAGTAGGTTTTGTTAATCCCTTTAGAAAGATAAATCTCATAGCCACTGATGACGCAAGAACTCTGGGAAACAAGCAGGAGGAATTAGAAGTCCTGGCAATGAAAGAACTGTGATGTGATTGGAATAACTAAGACTTGGTGGGGTAACTCACATGACTGGAGCGCTGTCATGGATGGGTGTAAACTGTTCAGGAACGACAGGCAGGAGCGAAAGGGTGGAGGAGTTGCTTTGTATGTAAGAAAGCACTATGATTACTCAGAGCTCCCATATGAAACTGGAGAAAAGTTTAGAGTTAAGTTTAGAGGCGAGTGCAACAAGGGAGATGTTGTGGTTGGCGTCTGTTGCAGACCACCACATGAGGAGGATGAGGTAGACAAAGCTTTCTTCAGACAACTAATGAAAGTTTCCAGTTCACAGCACCTGGTTCTCATGGGGGACTTCAATCACCCTGACATCTGCTGGGAGAGCAACACAGAGCTACAGACTGGGGACTGATAGTCTAGCAGCAGTTCTGCAGAAAAGGACCTGGGGTTACAGTGGATAAGAAGCTGGAGATGAGTCAGCAGTGTGCCCTGGTTGCCAAGAAGGCTAATGGTATATTGGGATTCATTAGTAGGAGCGTTGCCAGCAGATTGAGGGAAGTGATTATTCCAATCTATTCAGCATTGGTGAGGCCACATTTTCTGTATTATGTCCAGTTTTGGGACCCTCACTACAGAAAAGATGTGGACAAATTGGAATGAGTCCAGAGGAGGGCAACAAAAATTATTAGGAGGGTGGAGCACAAGACTTGTGAAGAAAGGCTGAGGGAACTGAGCTTTAGTCTGCAGAAGGGAAGAACGAGGGGGGATTTGATAGCAGCCTTCAGCTACCTGAAAGGGGTTCCAGAGAGGATGGGGCTAGGCTGTTCTCAGTGGTGGCAGATGACAGAAGAAGGGGCAATGGTCTCAAGTTGCAGTGGGGGAGGTATAGGTTAGACATGAGGAAAAGCTTTTTTCCTGGGAGGGTGGTGAGGCCCTGGAATGGATTACCTATGGAGGTGGTAGATAACCTGGGCATGACTTTAAAATGAGGTGAGTAGCCCACCAAGGAAAGTGAAGTCAATGAGAGCTGTGTGTGCTTTTCACCTCTTAAAGAAAAATAGCAAGTCTGAGGTTTTCTAAGCTGCCTTAGGGATCTGGGTACCTGATCTGGGCACAAATAGGAGCTCCGTCTGTCTGTCTCAGTATGGAGCGTGGGCCTTTACTACCACTCAGTTTACAAGCTGTAGTTTTGAAAGCTGACCAGAGGAGTTGGACCCATACAGTTCCTGTTGAAAAGAATCGGGAAATTGCTGGGTGCCCCTCTTTTGCCTGGGCTGTAGGAACATCCACATTTACAGGTGGCTTTGAGAATTTTGGCTTAGATGACTCCAGCTGGACATCCTAAAGTAAGGTCCCAACAGAATAAATAATTTATATGATCAGAATGTATTTTTGAGAAGTTTGGTCTTCTGGGGCCAGATCCGCAGCCAGTTTAAATCACATGGATGTCGATGGAGTGGCTCTGTTTCTCACCAGCTGAAGATCTGGTCCATTGTTTGTTTGATGACCAAGAGAACAATGAGACATCTCTGTTTTCTTTCTCATTCCTAGACAAGTTGACCTGGATGAAATGTTCTCGGTGCTTCCACGGTAAGGATGTGTGCTCTGCATTCATGAACAGATAGCGAAAGTAAACTGCTGAGATTGTGGCCAAGAAAAAACAAAGCAAAGAAGATCGATGCAGGTGTAGCTTGATCTCTTAATTGTGTATTACTTATATTGATTCCTTAAGCATTCCCAGTTAATACTCTGAGGTTCAACAGGATCTGATCCCAAGATCAGACCCAATATTATTAAAATTATTGTTCAGTGGGGAACCCTGATGTGCACAGCTGCCAGACTCACACTTGAGGTATCTTTTTGTATTTTTAATAGTTTATAAATACATTCAGGAAAGTCACAAACACTCTAACCCAGCAAGTAGATAGACATTCTGTATTATCTCTGTGTGAACATCCATAGACTCACACCATCCCTTGCAGAACAACTGGAAATGTTAGCCATTACCTTCCTCCCCACCATCCTCCTCATCACCAGTGGTCATCACCCTGGCATCTCTCATGGGCTACATCTCTCTCTCCTCCTGCCCACAGGCTGGAAGACAACTTTTATTATATGTTACACTGATGCCATTATACTTAATGCATATTCGGTAGGGGTTTCTCCCCTCTTCATTATTTGTATTTCCTCACCCTACTAACGTTGAGGTGCCCTTCTCCTACAGGTTAGCATATTAATGATCTCAATTTATTATCAATATATTGTAGGAAGGTGCAGGGACCTTCCCGAGCGGCTGGGCCCCAGGAAG
>ML675620.1:3242689-3263843 GCA_007922155.1 Mesoclemmys tuberculata
TTGGTCCCTTCTGACCTATGAGTCTATGAGTCTATGAGTCTAACAGACAATATGGTAGGCTCTAGCCTGGCATAAGTGGCACGCTATAAACACGTGAATGTTGCTGGAATGCGTGAAGCTCCCTTTTGCGTACTTGCAACATGTTGTGGCCGTGTCATCGTCAATAAAATCACATGATGACACGTCAGGCTCAGGAACGAAGACGTACTCGAAGAGCTCATTGGGACCCATCACCATACTAGTGTTATGCAGAGTTGTTTGCTGACCAATTTTTCCCAACAAGGAATTTAAAATCACTTTTCGGGTTTGTCTTTTTGTGGAGTTTCCCTGGAACGGGCTTAGATGTGGATGCACGCCTTCTCTCTCGGTACTCTTTAACGTACTGGGTTTTTTTCAACTCGTCTGTACACCAGGGAGAGAACTCCAAGACTACCTATTTCTGTCTCAGGTGTCTGTTAATGTAGTCTGAAATCAGGATGTCAGACGCGCTTTTGAAGTGTCAGACTTCATCCCTTGTACTCTTTGTCTAAAGCCTGCACCGGCTCTATCATCTCTCAAGTCCTGGTTAAAGCCTTCTCTTGACTGTGCATGCAAGGATCCTTTTGCCTTGTTTCTGGACAAAGGATGCACAGGAGAGACATCAGTTTTCCTTCGACTCTGTACATTAAAATGGGGAAATAGAGGCCTCTTGGGGGGTGCCCTCAAACTTTGGTGATGCCAAAGTATTGTCTAATTTTTCCCCCAATTCTCATACATGATAATGAGGTGTCCCACTGGGTGCTGTTTAGTCTTGTTAACAAAAGGGTAGAGGCTGGTTAAACATTAGTCATGAATCTGCTCCCCGCGTGGTGGTTTGTAATACAGACAGAAAGCATTCATTCTACCTCCGTAAAGGGCGTCTCTGGGAACCAAAGGCTGGGGCAGGGTTTTTTGCATAAAAAAACGCCCGCCCTGGTCATCATTAGCCAACATACCTTTCATTCGTGTTCCCATATGGTCTTTTCCTCGAACCCCTGTTTTTTAAGAGAGTCAGTCTTAATCGTGGTTTGGTTATACAGCTTCCCATAGGTTGCATTAAGAAAGGGATTGTAATTGATTTCACAGTGGCAGCTGGTGCAGATGTGAAACAACCGTTACATTTGAAGGCCATGTTTACCGGCTATGACGGTGTAACCGACCAAGAAATAGGACCCGCTTTAAACTCCCCACCATCCTGCAAAGTGTGTTGAATGTGAATGTCTCTGTGTGTGCTACATACATCTGCCAGTGCATGGCAAGGTAGAATATCTCTTCTGCTGCTTATGGTAATTGTCTAACGGCAAAAGGGCTGTGGTTGGCCTTTGTAAAAAATCAAACCGGTACATGGGCCATGAAAACTGAGTCTAATGTAAGGTACTGAAAGGGGGCTATGCACTTATTCACCCCCTCCGTGCTAGCCTGTCCTGTGTTTTTAACAATCTCCTTCTTTGTCATTTTCAGGACTTGTTTTCTGATCCGGGCACAAGCCTCTTGCAAAATTTCAGCATTTCCCCATCTTACCGTACAGAGTCTGCTTCTGGAAGGGGGGAAATAGAGAAAGCTTTTATGAAATGTGTACACCATGGTATTATGGTCCAAAACGTGCAAAACCTGTTTTGTCAGGGGGAAAAAAGCTAACTGGTTAATTTAAATACTAAGTACATGGTTCTCTTTAAAAACCCCTGAAATAAACTGCAAATTACCACTCTGGCGCATCCAATGTAAAACACAATTCTTTTTGGAGGCTTTTGAGGATGGTACCAAAAAACGCTTCAGTGCCCGAAGCCTATAGGTTAAGAACAGGCCCTTCCCACCCAGACTGACCCCATGTATACACTTTGAAAAAATCCCATAGACAATAGCCATTTTTACCAACCCTGACCAGTTTTTGAAAAAAAGAGCATCCCAGTGGCAAACATGTCTGAACGTGTGCTGAAGAATCTGACTCTTCTAAAACTCTTAATCAAAGCTGGCCCACAGCAAAGGAAGGCTATTCTCTTCTCAGCTTCCCTAGCCGCCATCTCAGAAAATTAAGATTGCATTACCCATTAGTTTATTCATTTTCTTTATGTCAGTCATTCTATGTTACCTTAATAAAAGCTTATAAAAATCATACAAATTTGGCTATCACTGTGAACCTTCCTATTGTGCATCCCAGGGTCCCTATAAAACTCTTCTGGAGCCTGGTTCGGGACAAGAACCTCATTATGTTCTGCTCAGAGCAACTGGTGAGCCTGTAACCCCGTTCAAATTACTAAGACACCCAAAATCAGGCTACAGACTGGTGAGCCGCCAGGAGACTCAAGGAGTGTGTGACAGGAATTCTAGGTGTTACCAGGTATTTGGAGACTCACCTGAGGTAAACTGAGCTGGAGAGCAAAAAGAGCTATCTGTGGATGAGGCTGGTAGGCTGCTTGGAAACACAGGAAACTTGATTTCCTTTAACTGTTTCTTGGCAGTGGTCTCAGAAGTATTTTTCTGTTCCACTATAACATTTCTGTATGAGTAGCAATTAATCTGTACTATTTTAAAGTGATATGCACGTTTATGGGACTTAGGAGTGTAGAAATAGTATTGGTATTAAGGTACCAAAGTGAATGTAGTTGCAGTAGCACTGAGGCCCGGTGACCCACACTTTGACGTGGCAGGGGAGTTGATTATTGCCTTGTTTAAGCCACCACAAAAGCCGCAGCATTTTGAGTCCCTACAAATCTCCTGGGCTGCGCCCAAATCTCTCTATCACCAGTTTACCCCAGCTGTTTGGTAGGTCCTGACTGGGTAAAAACCTCTCGATCAACTAAGAGAACATTAGCCATTGAGGGAAGAGAAGGGAACTTGCTGTCACCTTTTTGTTTTTCTGACTTGTCTGAACTAACTGAAAAAAAATTGTTGAGACTGGTCAGGGGTGTTATTTTCCCCTTTTATTATCTCTTTTTTGTTATCAAAGGGATGCCTTCAGATTGAGATTTAGAGACTTTAAAGTTTAAAATATAGTGGTTATTATTATAGTGTTGGAAATTAGGCTAGCCAATAGAGTTTTATAGCATTTAAGTTTAGAGTTTAAGTTCCTCATTTTGGATTTTAAGTAAGCTCATTTCGTGTTAAGATGAGTGAGACAAATACTATCGAATTTGTGGGCGTCACCTGCAGTACGGCTTTGGAGAATTATGCCAGGAAATACATGAAGGAACACAGAGGAGGTTTAGGACAACTAAGAAACAGTGACATTATCTCTGAACATAGTAATCCATGGGGTTTAGTGAGTCAGGTTTTTGATCAGGAGGTAGAACAAAAGAAAAGAAAGGCTAAAGAGGTGAAAGGAATTGTGTAGACAGAATTTGCTGACAGCTTATAGTGCACTTGGGCAGAAACTGAATAAGAAAACAGAGTTACTTAGAAGAGCCCAGCAAACTTTGGAGGAGAAAAAGAAAACTAACTGGAAGCTAACAAATCGGCTAAGTGAAGTTTCAGAGGACAATCGAGCCATTCATAAAAAAGGCAGGAGTTGGAGAAAATGTTAGAGTGAAGTCGGTATCAGGTGCAGGAAGCAGACGAGAAAATGCATAGCTGGCAGGAACGGGCAGCTGCCTGCGTAAGATCGCTAGATGACTATAGATCAGGGTGTGGTCGGTTGTTAGACCGAGTCAGTGAGTTGGAAAAGCTCTGTGAGATGTTAGAGAGAGAGAAGATGAATCAGCTCACTGCATTCCCGGAGGATAGCAGGACTACAGAGACTTCAGCCAAGAGCTCCTTGAGAGAGAGTAAGCAGAGAGGTGCAGCTGGTGACACAAATTGTGAGAAGGCTAGAGGACAACAGAGCATTGGTTCCTATCTCTATTGGTAGGTAGATTCGATGGAGGTAGATCAACTTGCAGGACCAATCACTAGAAGCAGGACGAGAGTTAGTTCAGTTTGACACGGTACCTTTAGAAGCAGAGGCGGAGGTTACATCTCAGGAGTTGCGAGAAGAGCCAGAAGAGCAAGTCAGTGGTAAAGCAGTTGCAAGCAGTCGGTCAGAAGAAAAGGGAAATCCCAGCGTGGCACAGCAGGAGGAGGAGTCGGACGTCATCTTAGAGGAGGTGACTGGTGATGTACAGGATAAGACAAACAGAGCAAAAGGGGAGGAGATAACTTCTCTTCCGTTAGCATCTGACCTCGTTAGAGAAGAGGATGTGCTCTTGGAGTCTATGATTGCGCAGGGATTGGAAGATGCAGTTTCACAAGTGACACAAGCAGCTAGTGCCTGTGATATAGTGATTTCTAGATTACAACAGAGAGGAAAGCAACAATGCAGGGAAGCTATCCCTGCATCCCCACCTAGTGTTACATTGGCACCTTATAATTCAAGAGTTCTAGCCCTTTCAGGTGGGCTCTTGGTATCATTTGAACAATCATTACGAGCACTACTTAGATCCCTTGAATTTTGTGGACTAAGAGCACCCCCTTGGTATATGCTGGTATCTCCCGCTGTACCTGTAAAGCACTCAACTACACCTCTTCAGGAACTAGGGAATGTCCTGCGCCAGTGTGGGGAAGCCTTAAATGGGGAACGTAGAAATGTGATGGAAAGCTACCCTGACCCAAACCTAGAATTGTGTTCAATGGAAAGTTCTGGTAGTTCCGATGACGGACGTACTAATCAGGGTAGGAGAACCCGCTCTCCCGATTTGGGGAGTCAAACCTCGGAAATTATCAAATCAGATTCAGACTGTCCTGTGTCAGTAATTACAGATATTAAGACCCTGGATTTGGTGGCTAAGCAAGTAGGAATGATGGAGGATACGTCTGTTGTAGCACATGCACAACATGTACAGGAAATGGCAAAAGTGTTTGGCTTACCAACAGAAAACTGGGTTAAAATCCTATAGCTCACAGTAAATCAAGCTTTGTGGAGCACCTTACCCCCTGAATATAGAATCGGCGAGAAATCTTTTAAGGAAACAGTAGCCCTGTTGGAACACAATCAGCACCCAGGACAAGCTGGAGTGGCTATCCTTTTGAATTTAAAGCAGACTCAACGAGTCTCCATATCAATTTCATCTTAGGTTAAGTGCAGATTGGCACAGCCACAAGAGAGGACATAGACGGGCCACAGTATGTTAGTTTACTGATCAATAATTCTCTTCCACAGTTGCAGGAAAAGGTTAATATGCATGTCAATGATGACACTTCCTTGAAGGATGCATTGGCCTTATTGGCTAAGGCACATTCCCAGGGAGGCCTTAAATTAGGTTGGCATGGGCCCCCTGTTGCAACGCTTCAGGAGTCACACACTAATCCCACAGTAAGAATTGAGGGACCTTTGAGGACATCACCTCAAGGATTACGCCAAGGTGTTTCTAAATTCCCTGGAAACCAACGTTGGCAAAATAATAATAATCCTGGACCTTCAAATGGGCATGCCCCTCAACAGGGTTATACATTTGGACCCCGTGAGGGGCCCCAGGATTGTGTTCCTTTCTTTTCAGATACAGCCCAAAACCAATCACGACCACAGGGATCCAGATCACCACCACCCCACCGAAGTGAGGACTTGGTCATGCCAATGCTTAAAGCAATGCAGCAGACTCTTGAAGCTCAACACCAGGATATCCGGGAACTTCGGACATGCCTAACTAAGCTGATGTTGGAAGGCCAAGGCCAGTACCCTTGGGCCGTCCTATGGCCTCTATTGACCCATTTTCTTCTCTCCCATGGACAGCTTCCCCTGCTACAGGGTTGGCTTCACCTGAGGAGATGGCTGGAGAACCCACGGACTACTTATCTGCAGAATACTCAGTATGATGCCATCAGGCCCCAAGTGAAGTTATAGCCCCTTTAGGCAGGGATGCAAGCGGGAAACCCACAGTATCTGCAGTGGTAGGAGGCCACCACATTAATTTTATTAAAGATACTGGGGCAACGATTAGCATTATCCATGACAAAGACCCTAAATCCTCTCCTCTGTCTTCAAGGCGTACAAAACTGCTATCAACTTTTGCAAGTAATCAGGTCATAACCACAGTCTAAACCCATCAAAATACAAATTTCACCTACAAAACCTCATTCCTTTGCTCTAATGATATTGGCAGACCCAAGAAACATCTTACTAGGATCTGATTTCCTATACAAACAGGGATGTGTTATTGCTTTTATTAATCAGTTGTTGTATTTTACCGAGCAGGCAATTGACTGCCCACTAGTGATCATGCCTGAATGTGGCATGGTGTCTCCAGTGGAGGAATCAGAACCAGAAGGCTATAACATGAACAAAATAGTGGCTAAACATGCAGACCAACCTGAGTTACAAGCTTTGTTCCACAAGCATGTGGACGCATTTGCTACACACAAACATGACTGTGGATATGTGGCAGTCACTATTGTTGTAGAAGGAGGAGATGTATCAGCCCAGAAACAATATCCTTACCCAGATCCAGCCAAACCATATGTAGACAAGACTGCTAATCTTTACTAACACAGGGAGTACTACGTAGATGTGGTTCCACTGACAATTCCCCTATTTGGCCTGTTAGGAAACTGGATAGTTCCTCGCATCTCACAATTGATTACAGACATCTTCATCAAGTAACACCTACTTGTGCCCCTACAGTGGCCAAGATGCCAGATCTTCTCAGGTCCTTTGACGCAGAAGCAGCATGGTTTACCATTCTCAATATCAGCAACAGCTTTTGGACATTACCATTAGCCCACATTTCCCAGTACCGATTTGCGCTTAGTTTCCAGGGTGTCCAGTGAACTTGGAATCGTTTACCCCAGGTATACAAACCTTCCCTGGCATTATTTCATGTACAAATGAGATGGGTACTCTCACGATTCTCTAAACCAATTGCTTTGTTCAAGTATGTAGATGACCTTTCTATAGTAACTCATACCAAGAAGAAGCGCCTGGGAAGGCTTTATGAGCTCCTTCAGATACTAAAGGAAGCAGGCTTGAAGTGTAATCCTGCCAAGGCCCAGTTAATGACCACTCGTGTCTCTTTCTTAGGTCCTCATTTTGACAAAACTGGGGTCGAACCACAACACAACAGAAAGTGAACGCAATACAAAAGTTGTCCCTACCACAGGACGCAACAGCTTTAAGATCCTTTTGGGGTTTAATTGGGTATCACAAGGACTTCATTCCCAATTTTGCTTCCATTGCAGGTCCTTTGTCCCAATTGTTAAAGAAGAATGTTTAATGGGAATGGACTGAGCAACCCACGGAAGCAATATCTCAGTTGAAACAGTCCATTGTCAAGGCTCCTCTGTTGATCACTCCAAATACAGAGATACCCTATCATCTGGAGGTGGTGAGTGTTAATACGTTAACAGCTGTGGCTTCACAGGAGAGACATGGGAAAATCTGACCCATGGCTTGTGCCTCACGTATAATGTCATCAATTGAGCTTAAATATGACAATTGTGAGAAGCACTTGTTGCCCACTGGGTGGGCCATTCAAAGTTTTTCTTTTCTCATTGGCCTCAGCCCCATCCTATTACACTGATTGCACACATCCCTTCAGTTTTTGTTGTCCAATAGGTAAAGGACGGGCAAGTCTCAAATGCTCACTTAGCCCACTGGGCATTGCTGTTGCAAGGGACAGATAGCGCAGTGAAACCTCTTAGGACACCACCTCTGTTACCAACTGCTCTGCTGTATGAAGGGGAACCACATATATGTCCGGATACTGCTCAACATCAGCAAAAGGGGGAGGCAGGAAAGCTTTTCCTACCCTTAATACAGGAAGCAGGTTCCTTCAAGGGGTATTAGATCTTTGTAAACGGTTCTACTTAACCATCATGAAGGGAAACCTTACACTGGGTTCGGAATCTATGTGGTTCCACTGGAAGAAGGAGAACCTTGGAAGAAGGCATATTCATGCACCCCACATTTGGCCCAATATGCTGAATTAGCAGCAGTAGCTTGTGTATTGGAACACTGTGTGCAGTTCTCCATCACCACTACAAATCAAAACATCTGTTTGTTTTCAGACTCAGCAGGGTGTGCAATTCTCTTACAGAGTTTCTACCATGTTGGGAAACTAATGGGTTCACATCTTCGGACGGGTCACCTATTAAGTATGCTTCACTGTTAAAATGGTTAGCAGCAAAACTTACTACTCCAGAAAAGCCAGTTAGAGTGAAAAAGATAAGAGCCACTCTAAATTAGAATCCTATACAATGGAAAGTGGGAAGGCCAACAAATTGGCCAAAAAGAGAGCCCAATCAGGAAAATCCTGGAGTTAAAAAGACCAAGAGTGTCGCAGTACTATCTCAGGTCCAGTATGCCCAATTGCCACAACTAACGTTGTAAACACTAACATACCTGACTTAAGAGAGATGCAGAAATTAGATAAGGACATAGTGAGAGTAACCCAAGACCTTTCCAAAACAGAAGGAGAGTGGTCACTCACAGATCCCTTATATGGAAAATACAGACAACATTTGCAGATAGTGGATGGAGTTCTGATGTATACAGCAGGTCCTTCCCTTGTGTGGGTAGTTCCAATACACCTATGGAGGGAAATGATATATATGGTTCATGACACTCCAGAAGGAAGGCATCAAGGAGTGGACAAAACTGTCCAACATCTTACATTTGTGGGATGTTGGCCGCTTCTGAGGATGAATGTGCAACAATACTGTGACAACGGTTTGGCACGTGCTCAAGCCAACCCTACTCCATCCAAAAGAAATGCGCCATTAAAATCTCAGGTATATGAAGGCCCATGGATGGCTTTGCAGATTGACTTCATAAGTCCTCTGCCAAGGACCCAGAGAGGCAACCAATATCTCTTAGTGGTTGTCGATCCTTTTTCAAAGTGGGTAGAGGCATTTCCTTTAAAAGCCAATACTGCAAAAGCCACAGCCAGGGGATGAGTAGAACAAGTCTTCTCTCAATGGGGGATCCCTGTAAAAGTGGAATCAGATCAGGGATCACACTTTACCAGACAGTTCTTTCAGAACTGCCTTAAATTGATGGGAATCCTGCAGAGACTACACATCCCATATAGACCCCAGTCATCCGGGATGGTGGAACGAACCAATCGGACTATAAAGATAATGTTGAGGAAACTAGTTGATGCCAACGGACGTAACTGGAACACCCTCATGCCTTTAATTCTAAGGGCATCGAGGGCAACACCTGCTCCGTCTACTGACGAAACACCCTTTGAGGTGATGACAGGCCGAAATATGCGATTACCAGAACATTTGATCTGGCACACCAGTGGCACTCAACTGGAGGGAATAAAAATGGATACATACCTGCAAAATCTGCAACACCATTTAAATCAGGTCCACACGCAGGTAGCTGATAAATTGGGAAAATCCAGATGAAAGGCAAAGGCCTACTTCGACAAAACCTAAAGAGAGAATACCTGGGAGGTTGGCGATCAAGTAATGCTGTTAATGTACAAGGCACAAGAGCATGGACTGTGTAACTGATGGATCGGACCCTTCCATATCATCGATAAACTCAGTTCAGCAGTGTATACAATTAGAATAACAGGTGGCAAGCGTAATAAAGACAAAATTTACCACACTAATCAGTTAAAGTTATATTAATCATCCAGGTCTCAGGAGCAGCTTCCTCCTCAGGAGCTAGGTAAGCAACAGTTGAAATCGCTGCCGTTGAAGCCCAGCTGTCAACCACCATGAAATGGACACTATTATTCCTGATTTTCTACACCCTTATCATCGCTTTAAGGGTAAGACTGAGCCAAAATCAAGAATTTTGGACTAAACTGTTGAAAAAGATACAACAAATCACCCAAGACCGGGAAACATGGCGACATGTACATGCTCAATTAATTGAACGCTTGAAACAAAATACATCTAAGAAAGGAACGGAAGAAACTATTACAATCAATCCAGGCCATATGGTTACCTTAGAAATGCATACCAAACCTGTGGAAAATGTTTCTATGAACATATTCCTTCACCTTGTAAATGCTTTAAGTATTAATGCAGGGGTAAACATTGTCTGGAGTTGGAAGAGAGAAACCAGAGTAAAACCCTCACCCTCACCTGATTTAAAATCTAAGGGATATGAGGTAATTTTAGGTTGGAAATATACTCTGAAACAGGGAAAATTGATAGGAACTACACGAAAAGAAACTAAATTGTCTATCTGGACTAATGAAATGGCATTAATTATATATATTTCCCCATGCATATCTGATAGTTATAGAGTGGGAATGTGCACTACCACTCATGCCCTCCTGGTAATTGTGTTTGGTGGAAGTATATTCAATTAATAGTCCAATCCTCAAATGTAAATGATATCCTGGAAATTGTGGATTTTGGCTCTAATCCGGAATTTGTCCACAGCCTTATGCGACAGGTTAAGGGAATTAGAGGATAAGATGTCACCTTTCAATATAAATTAGCCAGAGTACCAGCCAGTGGCTGGAAAAAAATCTTGCCCTTGTATAATGACTCAAAGGGGGCAGGATGTAAAACGTATACCTCTTCACCAACAAATTCAACTTCCCTCAAACATGGAGCACCTAATGGGATCTGGAAGGACAGAGCCAAATGTGATAACTTGATAATTTGGAATAAATTAACCTGCAGGAGAGTAAAAAGTTAAAAGCTGGACAAGTAGTCAGGCCTAAACTACAGGGAACGGGGTCAAGGCAAGGGCAAACCTCATTTCTGCTAATTGGTAAATTTTAGTTAGAGTCTATCATCTCTCTTCTTTTCCTCCCTTCCTGGCCATCTGTGCAGGGGATAAGTCTATCACCACTCCTGCACAAGGCCTTGGTGGGAAGAAAACATTATTTTCCTTCTCCTTTGGCATACCTTTACTGCAAAGAATGTCAATGTAAAATGTATAGGTTTTAAGGTGGTGTGCCTGACCTCTGTATGGTAATCCTGTAAACAACAAACAGGGGTGAGTATAATTGTATTCATTATGTACTCGTTAATATTCATTTTATAGGTGTCAATGTAACCAAATAAGGGTCTATGGGGAGTTGCTGGAAATGGATACATTTACATACTGTTATGGCTAAAGGAATTGTAAAATAACCCCCTCGTTGCTCAATCGCAGCGTTGAGGTGGAATGAGCAGGCAATAAAGGGTTCCGTCTCCCCAATCCGTCCCAGTGATAACCTGTTTGGTTATTTCTAACATAACCCTGTACAAAATCAAATATGAGGATGAGGGACAGTACGAAGTATGTATCATAGCAACCTTCCAAACTAAATCAGGAAACAAGAAATACATACTGAATGTAACTTTTGAGTTGAAAGTTCAAGTTCCAATTATCAATTATGATCACAACAATTCAATGCAGGATGACGTAACTTGTCCAGTGGTAGACCCAGGACCCGTCAGTGGTCTTACCACAATACCCATGTCAATAGTATTGGTTAACCAAGTCCGATTCATGCATATACCCGTAGTATTGAATCTGTCTGGTTGGTCACTGGTTGAATTTAGTTATTGCAAGCATACCAATGTTGCTTCTTTTTTCTCAGTGCTCTGTATAGATAAAGTTGTGGCTTACCAACAGCAAATGCAAGACATTACTCTGTTGGGAATGGGCAACAAATTCCATACCCTTAGATGGAAACACTAGGAAAGGAGACTATCTCTCCGCATATGGAGAATATGTTATAAAGACTATTACAGATACATTGCAAGCCCTAAAAATGGGGAAGGTTCCAGACCTAATCAAAGATAAACAATTACTCAGTTAGTGTTGCCCTATAGGTTGTCAAGGGCTGGAAAGGGAGCAATCCACATGTTTGGATTTATGCCAGCATTTGTCATTGGGACAAGTGAGACAGATGGGATCACCCCAATCGGGACAGTTGTTCTTTTTCAAAAGATTGTACAGTGGCACGATCCTTGTATGTCTCATTCACTGTTTCTTTGCTGTGTTTGACCCAGACAAAGATGGGTACAAGCAGTTGGCAGCTGTCCAGTCCATAGGTCACCTGGAAGATGACATCTATAGAGAACGTGTCTGTGGCTCCCTTGATAATCTATCACACTTCAACTCAGACCTGGAAAGTTCTGCAGATGGCCTATTGCTCTGAAAAAGGGCCTCAGTACATCTGTAGGTGTGATGTGTTTGAAACAGATACTGTCGTGTGGATTACAGGGAGAATTACAAAATGAATTGTCCTCGTCATGCCTGGTGAGGCTGACAAAGTGGAGAACTCCAGTGGAGAGGGTATCCTATGCTGGAAATGGCCAATTTTGCATGGTAACCAATCAAAAAAGGTACCACTATGGTCCCTTGGAGTGCCAGGTCACTGACCCAAATTTTTGTTTTACTCCAAAGCAACCAGTGTTAACTGGAAATCAAGCCATTTCTCCTATCCTTACCTTTGAGAACGTCACTATCATTCTGTCCGACCCAGCTTATCAAGATTTAACTATCCAAAGAACACCAACCTTCCTTGTCTATATTCCCCGACTAGGGTTATCATTGAAATCATTATTGTCTCGTAAAGAGACCCACCTCATACAAATTACCCATGATATGGAGAAGGCCAAACAGGCCTTCTCCAATTAATCCAATTAATGGATGAAACCAAAGAACCTTCACCAGGCTCCTTGGTAGAAGTCGGATTACAGGGATGCATTGTTGTACAGGGAATTGCAATAGGAATTATCTTCATCCTATTAGGATACAAGCAGTGTAAAATTAACAAGTATAAGCTAAATCCCATACCCAACCAGGGACAATATACTAATGTTGGTGAATATGTATCCATGGTACCAATCCATGATTGTCAGGCACCAGGACATGGAAAATCATCACTATGATACTCTTCCTCCACCACGAGCTGTAGGAAGAGGTGGAGAAATTACTCCCTCAAACAATTAATCATCCATATCCACATTTGTGTGATGGGGTTCATTTTACAACCACCCCATCAAATGGGGGGATTTGTAGCCTATAGGACTAGCCTGCTTGCATATATATATCTTTCCTTATAGATTTAAGTATGGTTGTGTGATTATAATAGAGTCATAGATTTATATTAAAGTACTGTAGCTGAAATGCAAGGTACCCTACAGCCACATCCTGTATGAAAGCTAAGCAGTTAGTATTCATATGTTTGGGACCTTTGGCTCAGATAAGTAATGATGAGTAAAAAGATAAGACGTATATGGTTATAACTTTTACCCTTGATAAGTCAGGAGACATCAAAATGGGGGGCAGGGAGGCTGTCACCTGTTATGCCCCAAGGAAACTTCACAGGTACACCACAGAACCCACAAAGGGTCCAGAAATAACAAAGGTGAGGTAAATGAACCATCTGGAACCGTCTGGAAAGGATGTGGATATGTCATTAATATGGACGACCCTGCCAGCCTATAGATTAGGTGTACACTAATAATTTGGGGGTGATGAATCCAAGTTTGGACTTAGAAGGGGGACCCATATTGCTCAGGGTATAAGAAGGGGCAGATTGTGTTAAATGGGGTGATTGTCAGCTAGTCCTGCTTGAAGCTTCTTTTAGTGAGTGTTAAGATTTTGTTCTTCATTTATACTTAATATTATTTGTAGTGTTAGTCTTAGTCTTATAGCTCTTAGCCCTCGGGCATTGCCTACTCCGCCCTTCTACTGAAGAGTTGAGGAACCAAACATCTCTCTCAACCAAGTAATCAGGGAAGGGTGTAAGTATATTAATCCAAAGCATATCATAGAAACACATATCATGAGTCTCTAAATTAAGATTGTATTACCCATTATCCATTTGATTGTTCATTTTCTCTATATCAGTCATTTATCAATCATTTTATGTTGCCTTAATAAAAGCTTATAAAAGCTATACAAATTTGGCTATCACTGTGAACCTTCCTGATGTGCATCTCGGGGTCCCTATAAAACTCTTCTGGAACCTAGTTCCGGGACAAGAACCTCATTCTCTTCTGATCAGAGCAGTTGGTGAGCCTATATCCCCATCCAAATTACTAAGACACCCAAAATCAAGCTACCCTCAACACTTTCAAAGGAAATGTCCCCCTGAAGCCCTGACATATGATCATGCTAAAAAGAAAACGGAGTTATTTAAAAACTAAGCTATAAAAGGCCCTCTCTCAAAAGAAGGAAGCTGCGTGTCAAACAGATCTGTCCTTTGTTGAGCTTTGCACACCCCCTGCTGTCAGGCCTTTTAATCAACAGCTAATGTAATACACTGAAAAATTGTATCTGATTCCTAACTACCAGCTAGGACACATGAAATGTGCCTCTAGTGGTGAAGAAAATATCAGAACCACAACACCTTGCCGGTTCGATTCAGAAATGAAAGACATTCTTCAAAGATCTGGTTTATCCGACTACAAAAAAGCTAACTGTTACAAAAGAGCTACCTGGTACTGAGCAAATCGGGTGAAGCTGAAAAGACTAAAATAAAGCTCTTTCTCCCCAAGCAAGAGTGAGCGAATGTGCCTTCCTAAAGCCGAAGGGCATTCATTGCCCTTCGTCACTCGGGAGATATTGGAGGGGGGAAATCCTCGCTATAAGAAAAAAGCTGAAATATTGTTAAACTCAGAGAGCATAAAGATGTTTCTTCTTGGGATGAGCAAGGAAACTTTGTGTACCAGGGGGTAGCAGTTGCAGGGTCTCACATGTTCAATTTACTCAGGGGCATTACTGCGTCTTATTCTTTTGCTAACAAGAGGGCTCCTAATGGATGAGATGGTTTTCTGAAAGCCTTGGCAGAGCTGAATGTGCCTATGTCCATTGTAGGGCATGTTACCAATAAAGAGTTTTTAAAATATTTAAAAATAGACCTAGAGCCTGCTGGCATCCCACCCCGCCTTCTTAGAAATAGACCTGCTAAAAAACGAAAGCACACATGATTAATGGTGTAAAATAAAAACCTTGAACAAAAAAACAGTGCGTGCTTTATTGATGCACCTCTTTCAACTCACAACAAGAGAGACGTGTCTGAACATGTTGAAATGTGTTTGGGACAGGCCTGGAAACGCCCGACTTTGTCCCTTTTACAAACTGCACCACCATGTGGTCACTGTCTGCTAAATAATTTGTACACAATTTTAAAATCCGCTCAAAAGATAAACCCTTACTATGTTTCTTTTAAAAAATATATATGATAGCCGCAAGTTATAGTGAGAGGATGCTGTAGTCGTCTCTACTGAAACACAGCAGTATTAGAGTTACGGTTTTAAAAAGTCATAATAGATTTAGGAAATAAATTACTGCCTGGGGGAATCTGTAGGAGTCAAAAAAATTGCCTGGCCCCTGCTTTGGTAAGTAGACGGCCAGCCAGTGTTCTCTGGGTAAGTTATGCAGGGCTGGGTTAACAATAAGCCCCAGAGGTCTTCTGGACACAAAGCCCTTCAGGAGCAAGTCGCTAGGAAAAACATCTAAAAAGAAGCGCCCTTGCTAAAATGCGACGTAACTGCTCAGTGTTCATAAACACATTTAGTCAAACATGACTTTTTTTCTCTGGTTCACCTCCATTATGCTATCAAAACCCCCATCCACTATCATGTTGACCGTAGAGGGCAACGCCCTTGTGAACCACACCTCTGCTCTCAGATTTCTGGTTTTAATCAGAGAAGAATGACTTGTACCTTCCTGGTCCAGGATCAGACAGGAGGTGGAGAGCGTGTAACCCTGGGTAAATTCACCACGGTCAATCAAGAGTCTTTTCTATCTTTCCCAGTCACCTGCATGAGATGCTTGTTCCCCTTCTCAAAATCAGGTCATAGAGGTTTATTTGGCACCTGTTCACATCCCCATAGAAGGCCACAAAATGAATGTCGTAACGTTTAAAGTTGAAAGGGTTTTTAGTGTAATTGCTGCTGAAGGCATTGTTATATATGAAACCCGTAGTAATCTGTTTGGGTAACTGCCCCCAAAAGAGATTTTCCTGGTCACTGACATGACTGCCGGCTGGAATACTGAATACCTTTACGCTCACCCTTTCTACAGGTACTGAGTGTTGGTGGTCATTAGAGCATCTGCGTTTCCCAAATGGATCTGCGGTGTCACTTTCACCCATTTTACAAACAAGGATGCCGAAATGACGTGCCATTTATAATTCGCTTTGGCATTGCCGTTCATGGGGCAAAAAGTATCTTTGCTATGCGAGTTTAATTTTCCCCATGCAGCAGCAGTCTTTCTTGAAAAACAAGCCACGATGGAGAGGCCCTGGCAAATCCAACTTCCTGCTGCTGGCCATTAGTTCGGCCCAGCGCATAAAGCCACTGCTACCCATGCCATCCAGAACGGTGCTCTCCCAGGGCTGTGTCTTTCTTAATCCAACACCGTGTGGAAAACTGCATCATGAGGCATCATGGCTGTAGATCAGAATCAGCTCTATCAAGGCTCTGTAAGGGGAACAATTGTTGCTCTGGCTGATAAGGCTAGAGTGATAAACGAGTTAAACAGGGTGGCGATGGGGTAGTTTGGGGCCGGCGGCAATATCTGACTGTCTTCTTTCACAACCTTGCAGCGGACATACAGCAGTGTGGTGTTATGGTGTAAGTAGCGGTCTCTGTGTCCCAAAATAACAAATTCTAGAGAAGCACTCACCGTTAAAGACATCAAATCTATTCTCCATGCTGGTTTGCGTGGAGGCTATCTGAAATAGATCCAATTCTGATCTGGCATGTTCGTCAGAACGACAATGAATGAAAGCCTTTTTCAAAACTATATCCCTTTTACCACAGGCAGCACTCTGTTTCCTCTTCTTAGGCTGCCTTCTAGGTTTATGGCTGAGGCATATTCTGGCCACTTTTTTTTTAAAAAAAGGGCCTAGGAGGCCCTGTAAATGGTGGGTGTGATGCTGCTTGTTTTCTCTCATCACCACTAGACCGGAGCCTTCTTGTTAGGTGTGCTCTCCTGTTTTGTTTATAACGGCTCTAGACGCATGGTTCACAATGTCTTTTGTTACATATTTTGCAGCTGTTTTCACGTGAGGTTTAGTAATTTCAAAACCCCTTCTCAAAAGCGGCATGGCTTTTCTAAAAAGATTGCGGAATATGCTTCCTAAACCAGTCCCGTACAGGACAGGTAATCCTTGATATCCCAGCGGGACATGATCAGCCTGGGTCTTGTAGAGTTCCTATACAAAAAGGGGTCCCTATCATTTTTTGTAGTCATCATTCTTCAACTTTCCTGGGCCACAAATGCAGTTTAACAATCACCTTCCTGAAACTAAATGACATGTGTTCATTCTGGACCCTCTTTATTAAAGTAATGATGGTGCCTCTGTGCTGCTTACTCATGGGAACGTCCCGCGGTTTGCTATACACGATGGTGATAAATTCGTTGTTGCAGTGCAACAGCAGCATGTAGTAGTCCTCCACTAACTGATGTTCCACCGTGTCCGGGTAACACATAAAGAGTTAACTCTTCTCTCCTCCATGATGTCTTCAGGCTGTGGGGCTACATTACACGGTTGATTTAGGGTCGTTCCCAATATTGCTGCCAATTTTCCGCATGGGAAAAGAAAGTATTTTTCATGGTTTGCTTTTAACCGAACCCTTCTGGTCACTGTGCTGTAAATGACGCTGACCTTTGGTTTCTCAGAATCTTTGTCAATGCTCTGCAGTAAATGCTGGATGCTTGAATAACAACCGGCTTCTCTGTAAGGTAAGTATGCATGGTATATCGTAGGAAAGCGTGTTTCATGAGTGACGATAACGAATTTCTGATAAAATGACATCCCAATGACTGAGCAAATTTAAAGGCTTGGTCAGTTATATTGTAAAATTGGAACTAGTGTTTGGAGGAAATGCCCCTTCAGAGGTGTTGCTAGATAAGGTAAAGAAAAAGCCATTTATCAAACATCTTGAAGTTGAGACGCTTAATCCAACTGTTAAATTTTTCAGGCCATTTCACCAGAAAATACTAGTTTTGTCCTTGGCCTTTCTTTGCTGGAATTTTGTCTATCCTGTGAACATGTGGGTTTACTTTTTGTAATTCTTCAGGGTAAAAGGACCCTGTGATTTCCTCGTCTCCATAATGTTTTCATGCGTACACAAGTCACTTTCCTTGTGATAAGACCCCAGACATGATAAATATTTAATCAGTAAAGGTTTGCTGATATCCTCTTTGAAAAGGACTCTTTGTTTTTGATACACTTACATGATCCTCGTAGCACTTTTATTGTAAAAATATCCCCATAGATGGTTTTCCACATGCTCAGCACGTTAGTGTGGGTCATGTCGATCGGTCGGCCTCCAATAGTTCTGTGATAACTTCTTTTGTAACTGTCTATGAAGGCCTGCAGCATGTCGATGTATTGAAAGGTGTTACGGGCAGTAAAATACCTCCACATCTTTGATTTTAAAGTTCTGTCAAACCTCTCTACGACCCCCACCTTGACTTTGTTATTGGTAGCAAAATGGTGTACACTTTGTTGCTTAAACAAAGTCTTTAAAGCTTTGCTTAAAAACTCTTTTCCTCAATCTGTTTGTAATTTTTGAGGCACATGGCCCTGTCTAAAAATAGCTTTAAATGCATTTGCCACCTCTTCCCCAGTCTTATTCTTTAGGGATACTGCGTAGGCATATTTAGACAAAATATCTATCACCATTAAAATATATTTACGACCGTCATTGTGGTTAGAGTAAGGGGTTACATCAACCAAATCTGTCTGCCACTGTGTATCCACATCAGACACCACCATTTTATTTCTCTTGTGTACAACATAAGCCTATTGATCTGTAAGCCATGCTGCTACCTGTTTTGTGGTCAAAGTTTTATCATGTTGGTCCTTTCTGACCTTAGAGTCTATGAGTCTATGTGAGGCGGCTATACAAGTCTTTTGTATTTTATACAGCATCTTAATCAATACTCAGGTTTTGGGTTTTTTTGATACTTTAGAGGGAGGACTTGTCAAGTAAAAAGCTTTATAATCTATTTGACAAATCCTCGTACACATCAATGGGCCAATTTTTGCTGACTGCCTTTTTGATAGGTCCGCCAGCAACACTACCGGGTCTGGTGCTCGTGTTACATCCCTGATCATTTTGACAACTACATTTACAGTTTCAGTGGTCACATTAAGCCGTTTTGGTTTGTAGCTTTCGGCCGTAATTATATTTAGGATCCGGACCACATTCAGCTTAGAAGAAATATGTCTCGTCTGTTGAAATACTACCGAGCGGCCCCAAAGCACACAATTGTGACAGAGTTGCTTGGGACCGTCTACCACACGGGCTGTGTCGTTTTCCAAAAGCTGACTTTTCAAACAGTGGTAAACGGTTTTTACTACAGCAGCCCTAATAATGTCGGTCCTGATGTCATCTTCAGAGCTCTGCTGATCAGCCTCCTTACTTTTGACAGGTTTTTAAAAGTAAAAAGGCAAACAATATACATGTGTTACCTCAAGCATGTCATCATCTGATTCTAAATCATTACCATTACCCCTATACCGGGCAGTCGCGCCAATGGGAACCCTATCAGCACCCTGTTATTAAACACAAACATATAGCTGGCTTTAATCCCAGCCTGACTGTATGTATCTATATTTTTTCTTTCAGAATACTCTAAGCTGCTTTTACCTGTTTCATCAGGCGCTTCAGGATTGGATTGTTCTCCATCTGATACCACTCGTTACACAGCCGGGCTGTGATCCTGTATGGTCCTGGCTTGGTTATCTGTCAAAAACCAAAAAATCTCTTTTAAGGTTACGTGCGGATGAGGATGGTAAAACTATCACGAGGTTGGGAAAAGACATTAGAGTAGCAGGAACCAATAATCGATGGGATGATTTACTGCATTGTATCATGAAAAGTGGAACATTACTGTGCTGGTAAACGTGGGTGGAAACGTATGTAAAGTTATGAAATTTTCGTGTATGACGTTACTAAGGTCTTGTCTACGCTGGCACTTATGCCAGCAAAACTTTTCTCACCCGTGGGGTATTAAAAAACACCCGAGCGACATACGTTTTGCTGGCATAGCGCTAATGTGGGTGCTCTCCTGCCGACATAACACAGCTACACAAGTACAAGTACAAGCTACACAAGTCCTAAAAACAGAGAACAAACCCCACCAATTCCCTGTCCTCTCCTCCCTTCCTTTCTACTCACAAAAACCTGAAGGAAAACTGAACGGAGGGAGGGCTCCTGGCTGGAGGGCACCCAGCCACTAGGCTGAAAAAGCACATGAAGAGAAACCCCTTTGCTGTGAATTCTCTTAGCTTGGTAAGTTACATGTGAGTTTCTATTTGACTTTTTCCTTCCAGGTGGGGGAGCACGGGGGGGGGTGCAGGAGGAAGCTGGGGCAGCCAGATGCACGGGGGGAGTCGACTGGGCAGCTGCAGGGGGGCCGGAGGAGGCAGAGTCCCACCAAGGGGCTTGCCCCCCCGGATCTGGGTGTGAACACGGGGGTGGGAGCAGGTGGGGCTGACAGGTCCCCTGCCGCGATTCAACACGCAGCCTTCCCGGTGTCCTGACCCCCCGCTCTCCCCATTACCCCCTCCCTAGAGCCCCCTGGGGCTGGGGGGGCGGGGCCGGGGGGTGCATTGATGGGCTGGGGGCAGGTTGGGGCTGGGGGTGCAGAGGGCGGGGGGGCCGGGTGCACTGACGGGCTGGGGGTGCACGGCGCTGCGGGCGCACAGGGCGGCCGGGGGGACGCTTCTTCCCCGCCCCCTGGCTCCCCCCTCCCCGTGTCAGGGCGGGCGCGGGGCACGCTGGGAGCTGTAGTCCCGCGCGGGGCATGCCGGGAGCGGGAGGGAGTTCGGGTCCGGCTCGGGCGGGGACGCTGGATCCGACCGCGGCCCCCCCCCCGCGGTAAGAGCCGCCCCCCCCCCTGCCGGGCCGGATCGGTCGCTGGGCGCGGAACCCAGGAGTCCGGGCTCCCCCCGCTCTAACCAATAGACCCCCCCCTCCCGGCGGCAGGAGAGAACCCAGGCGTCCGGGCTCCCAGACCCCCCCCCACAGCAAAACCCCCATCCCCCCAACCTGGGGAGAGAACCCAGGCGTCCGGGCTCCCAGACCCCCCCCACACAGCAAACCCCCCCATCCCCCCAACCTGGGGAGAGAACCCAGGCGTCCGGGCTCCCAGACCCCCCCCACACAGCAAACCCCCCCATCCCCCCAACCTGGGGAGAGAACCCAGGCGTCCGGGCTCCCAGACCCCCCCCACACAGCAAACCCCCCCATCCCCCCAACCTGGGGAGAGAACCCAGGCGTCCGGGCTCCC
>ML675620.1:3317009-3415178 GCA_007922155.1 Mesoclemmys tuberculata
CCCCCACTCACCCTGGGTGCAAGCCCCGCCCCCTGGGCTCAGGCCCCGCCCCCTCACCCTTGGTGTAGGCGATGCAGTCCACCTGGCCCGGCTCCAGCCCCGCTTCCTGCAGCGCCTCCCGCAGCAGCCCCAGCAAACAGCCCCGGTGGTGCCGCGCCGTCTGGCCCGGCAGGAACCCTGCGGGAGGGGGGGGGGAGCGGTCAGGGGGCGCCGCACGGCCGGCCCGGGGGGCCCTCGGGGGAGGGGCGACCCTGCTGCGGGGGGCGGGGGGAAGGAAGGGGGCGGCCCGGAGCGGTGGGGGGAGGGGGACTCGGGATGGCGAGGGGGGGCACAGGGTGGCGGGGGTCCCGGGGGGGTCCCGGGCCCGCCACTCACCGCGGCCCGGCGGCGGCACGAAGGTCCGGCGGGGGTTGCTCAGCACCCGCCCGTCGCGCACCAGCCCCGCCCCCACCTTGTTGGCGCTGCCCTCCAGCCCCAGCACCGCCAGCGGCCCCCGCCCCGCCGCCATGGCCCGGCCCGGCGCGCCGCGCGCACCTGGGGGCGGGGCCGGGCCCGCGGGTCCTTCCGCCCGCCCCGCCCCTCCCCTCGCGCGCCACGTGACCCCGGAGCCCGCCCGCACGTGGCCGCCCCGAGCCGAGCTGCGCTTTGTGCCGGGCGGGGGCCGTACTGCGCCGGGAGGCCGCGGTAGGCCGGGGAGCGGGTGTTTATTGCACAGGTCGCTGGGTGTTTACTGTGCCAGGGGAGGGCTGCGGTTGGCCGGGGAGCGGGTGTTTATTGCAGAGCTCGGGGGGTGTTTATTCAGCGGGGGAGGGGCCGCGATTGGCCGGGGAGCGGGTGTTTATTATGTCGGAGGGCTGCGATTGGCCAAGGAGCGGGAGCCCATCATACAGCAAGGCGGGTGATTGGCCAGGGAGGAGGACTGGCTCCCTGGCCCCTGATTCCCTGTGCCCCACGCAGGTTGCTCCCAGGACCGTGTGGCTCGCAGCTCGGCGGCTCCTGGGCGCGGGGCCCGGCTGGAGGCAGGAGATGCCCAAGCGGGGGAAGAAGGCGGAGGTTGGGGCCAGCGGGGACGAGCCCGAGGCCGCAGGTAAGTGGGGCACGACCCCCACAGCACGAGCCCCCCTTCCCTCCCCCTGCGCTCAGCCCCACGTCCCGGCTGCCCCTCTCTTTCTCCCCCTCCGCAGAGCCCCAGGCAAAGAAGAGCAAAAAAGGGGCGGCCAAGGAGAAGGCGGCGGAGGGGCCGATCCTGTACCAGGACCCCCCTGACCGGCTCACCTCCCCCAGCGGGCAGAAAGCCACCCTGAAGATCACCTCGTGGAACGTGGACGGGCTCCGGGCCTGGGTCAAGAAGAAGGGACTGGAAGTAGGTGCTGGGCCTTGCCGGGCCAGGTGGCTCCAGGTTCCCCCCTCGGGCAGGCACCCTGGTCTGGAGCAGGTAGCGCCAGGCGCTGTACGAACCGCTCAGGCCATCCCTGCCCGGGCAGAGCATGCAGCGTGGTCTAGGGGCTTCGCACACGCAGGTAGAGAGGCTGGGAGCCAGGACTCCTGGGTTCTCCATTCCCAGCTCTGGGAGGGGAGTGGGGTCTAGTGGGTAGCATGGGGAGGGGGCTCAGAAGCAGGACGCCTGGGTTCCCTCTGGGCGGGGAGCGGGCTCTAGTGGGTTACAGAAGTGGCAGCTGGGAGCTAGGACGCCTGGGTTCTTTCCCGGATTCTGCCAATGGCCTGTTGGATGACCTTGGGCGGGTCCGTTCCCCTGCCCCTGCCTCAGTTCCCCACCTGTGCAGTGGGGCTAACGCTCCTAACCTCCTTCGGAAAGGGCTTTCAGGTCTGCCGAGAAGTGCCGGGCTCCCTCGGAGGTCAGGACCGTCACTCTTTCCCCCCTGCACGAAGCGTCCCCCCGGCTGGGCTTGGCGCCATGCGGGCGCCCCTGGGAGGGGAGGGCACTCGGACTCCTGGGTCCCGAGCCTGGCTCTGGGAGGGAAGTGGGATCAAATAGGGGCTCGCTTCCTCATCCTCGGAGGATCCCAGAGAAGAGGGCCCAGGGGACTCCTGGGGAGAGTGGCAGAGCCGTGGGGCACCGGGGGCTCATGCACGTCCCGCCGGGGAGGGAACCCAGGCGTCCGGGCTGACGGCCCCACTCCCCCCCTCGCAGTGGGTGCGCCAGGAGGACCCCGACGTGCTGTGCCTGCAGGAGACCAAGTGCGCGGAGAAGCTGCTGCCCCCCGAGGTGCGGGAGATGCCTGAGTACCCGCACACGTTCTGGGCCTGCGCCGGCGCCAAGGAGGGCTACAGCGGGGTGGCGCTGCTCTGCAAGACGGAGCCCCTCAGCGTCACCTACGGCATCGGTAGGTCCCCCCCCTCCGACCTCGGCCCCCGCCCTACCTTTCCTGTGCCTCTCTGACCGGCCCCATCTCTCCTGGCAGGCGAGGAAGAGCACGACCAGGAGGGCCGGGTGATCACGGCCGAGTTCCCCTCGCACTTCCTGGTGACGGCCTACGTCCCCAACGCGGGCCGGGGGCTGGTGCGGCTGGAGTACCGCCAGCGGTGGGATGCCGCCTTCCGCGCCTACCTGCGGGGCCTGGATGCCCGCAAGCCCCTGGTGTTGTGCGGGGACCTCAACGTGGCCCACGCCGAGATCGACCTCAAGAACCCCAAGGGCAACAAGAAGTCGGCCGGCTTCACGCCCGAGGAGCGCCAGGGCTTCGGGACGCTGCTGGCGGCCGGCTTCATCGACACCTTCCGCCACCTGTACCCCACCACCCCCCACGCCTACACCTTCTGGACCTACATGATGAACGCCCGCGCCAAGAACGTGGGCTGGCGCCTCGACTACTTCCTGCTCTCGGCCCGCCTGCTGGGGGCGCTGTGCGACAGCAAGATCCGCTCCCAGGCCATGGGCAGCGACCACTGCCCCGTCACCCTCTACCTGGCCCTGTGAGCGGGGTGGGGACCCCCCCCCCGCCCCATTGCTGTAGGGCCCCATGAGCAGCGATGGGCCCTACAGCCCCCAGATAGCTCCCAGAGCTCTGTATGGGCCTCTGAGTGAGGTGGACCCTACAGCCCCCATGGGAATGGTCCATATGGCCCTGACCCCCCTGTAAGCGGGTTGGGAGAGGGCCCCCACACCTTTGTATGGCCCTGGGGGGGGGGTGGGCCATACATGCAGCCTGATTGGTCCTGACATCCCCATATGGCTCTATGAGCAGGGGCCACATAGCCCGCTATGGCTCCGTCACCCTCTACTGACCCTGTGAGGGGGAGTTGGGCCCATGCTCACTTCTATGGCCCTACAGACAGGCACCCCCATGGCCCCAGAAGGGTGGGGAGTGGTAGGTGGGGGCTCCCCTCATCCCGATCAGTAGTGACCTGCCCCCAAACTAGGATGTGAGTCACTCCCCAACGTGGGGGGCCTGGCCAAGTGAATCCCAAAATATCAGTGGGTCCCTCCTGCATCCCAGATCCCCCCCGATTCAGCCCTCAGCCCCCCCAACTCACCCAGGAGCCCCTCTGTCTCTGAGCCGGGCCCCCGGACCCAGGAGCCTCTCCTAACCCAGGCACCCGCCTTGCTTCTAGCAAATTCCCCCCCCGGATTATTTTTCACCTGTAGAATGAAGCTGCCACCTCCCTGTGAAACTAGCCCCCTGGGTTCGGGGGGGCCTCCCTTTGTGCAGGGAGGGGCATCGATTAAAAGCTTTGAAAGGTGAGGCTGTGTCTCATTGCGCCCCGGTGCATGGGGGGGGGGAAGTGAGGGAGCTGGAGACATCCTCCCCAGGCCTTCATGGGGGGGGGGGGCCTCGGTGGGAGGCAGGTGGTAGAGGGAAGTTCTGCGGGGCAGAGCTGTGCCGAGGCCCATGTGGGCACAGGGGGGCTAGTCCCCCAAGACTTGCTACACACCATGCCCCTCCTGCCCCCCAGCATTAGGACAGAACCCACGTGTCCAGGCCCCCTCTCTGCAATCCCCATCCAATCCAGGGGGTGCTGGCACCCAGAGACTTCCCCCTCTAGGGGGCAACAACTCCCATCCAGCCCCACAGTTGGCTGGGTGGGGGGCTGTCCCTCAGGTGTAACGAGCTGGTGGGATCTCAGCCCAGCAGGGGAGTCGGGGCTGAAGGACACCCCCCTGTCCCTGGGGTGTTGCTGGGGGCCCGAACGAGGGAGCCAGGCATGTGGGCGCCGCACTTAATCTCTTTATTTACAGTCAGGGCGTCCCTGGGACTGGATTCAAGTAGCACTGCACAGGGAACAGTTGGGGGTCCCAGGAGGGGGGTTAAATAGCTATGTACAGGGGCAGTGTCCTATATACAAGCCAGAGCAGCAGGGACCCCAGGAAAGGGGGTGAACCACATCTGTGGCCGCCCCCCCAGCCAGGATCCTAGAAGAACTGAGACTAGAAACTTTGTCCTCCCCCCCAGCAGGGAGGGCCAAAGTGCATCTCCCCATATCACTGGCCCCCCCACCTGCTCATGCCCGCACCGCACCCTTCGCTTCCACTTGCCGCAGACGTCCAGACCAGGGAGATGAGCGGGGCACAGCCCCATGGGGGAGCGATCAGCCCACAGAGAGCAGGAGCTCCGGGTGGTGGGAAGTGTGTGTGGGGGAGGGACTCAATGGGGCAGCCCCACGGCATGCTGGGTAGGACTCCCCCCCCAGTGCAGGAATGTGCAAAGAACTGGAGCAGCTTCCCCCCTCCACCTGGGCACTCAGCCCCCCACAAAAAGGTTAGCTTTGGTCCCTCAACCCAGTGTGGGCACTGGGGTGGGCTGGCTCAGCAGAGATCGGCGGCCCTGAGACCCCGCAGCCCCAGAGAGCAGCAGCGGGGCTGGGCCCTTCTCCCCCTCCCCCCCGCCCAGCATCAGCCCCCTGGAATGTACTGTGGCAGCAAGGCGGGAAAAAGGGGCACTGCCACCCCCATGCGGGATGAGGAACCGCCTTGGGGGTGGAGGGGGGACTCCCTTCTTCCCTCGGGCCTGCGTGCCAGTCTGACCCTGGCCCCCACAGTCCAGCTCATCCTGGGTGCTGGGGCCCACCTCCAACGCCCAGCATCCCTGGGGTGGGGAGGTCCTGATCTCCTGGGTCCCATCTCTGGCATCCAGCGTCCTCGGGGTGGGGAGGGTCCCGGTCTCCTGGGTCCCATCTCCGTCGCCCAGCGTCATTGGGCTGGGGGGGGCCGTGCTCTCGGCAGCACCGCAGCTGCCTCCACAGGTCACGTCCTGCCGGGGGAGGCTCCCGTCACCCCCAGCGGCGGCTGCAGCAGGCCGGGCGGGGCGCAGGCCGGTGGCAAGGGAGCAGAGCAGGGGGCCGGCGTGGGGTGGGGCGGAGGGCTCAGGAGAAGTTCTGGACGGGGTGGCTGACCCGCATGCAGGCCCAATACATGGCCCGCCCGAGGCAGAGTACGGCCAAGAGGATGAGCAGCGCCCAGGAGGCGTAGATCCCACCATAGCGCTTGGCGTGCTTCCATGTGCCGAACTGCAGAGAGATGCGGGGGGGGGAGGGGGGTCAGTGCTGGTCGGGGCCGACGCCAGGCCCTGGGGTCCTTTTGTAACCTGGGGCCGGCTGGACACCCCACAGCCCCGCCCCACCCCACGCACTCACCGCCAGGCCCGTGGCAGCCATGGCCGCCAGCACACCCAGGAGAAGGCAGCAGATGCATCTTTTCCGGGGGTACCTGCGCCCGATGGATGAGCTGGGGAGACAGGCACAGTCAGACCCCCCTGCTGCGCCCCACTGCCCACCCAGAGCTGGGGAGAGAACCCAGGAGTCCTGGCCCCCTGCTGCACCCTACTCCCCACCCACAGCCGGGGAGAGAACTCAGGAGTCCTGGCTCCCGGCTCAACCACTTCTTGGCCCTTCGGACCCCTAGCTATCACAGCCCCTCCCCCTCCACTCCTTAACCAGCCCCACCCCCCAGGCCAGGTCTCTCTGAAGCCAGGGACAGCGGGTCCCGTCGCGGGGCGAGGCAGGCAACTCACACTTTGCGGCAATGCGGGCAGCGGGCCAAGGTGCGGTCTGTGAACTCCGTCCACTGGCAGGGCGAGAACCGGGGAGAGAAAGACACGTGGGGCGAACAGCACCCTGCTCCGCCCACTACACCCCGCTCCCCTCCCACAGCCAGAACCCAGGAGTCCTGGCGCTCCGCCTCCCTGCTCCGCCCACTAGACCCTGCTCCCCTCCCACAGCCAGAACCCAGGAGTCCTGGCGCTCCGCCTCCCTGCTCCGCCCACTAGACCCCGCTCCCCTCCCACAGCCAGAACCCAGGAGTCCTGGCGCTCCGCCTCCCTGCTGTGCCCACCAGACCGGGCTCCCCTCCCCGAGCAGGCAGAGAACCCAGGAGCCCTGATTCCCCACTCCACCCACTAGACTCGGCTCCCCTCCCCAAGCAGGCAGAGACCCCAGGAGGCCAGGCCGCCCCCACTTACCAGGAAGGTGTTCTTGCAGTGTCCGCAGATGACCCGCACTCCCACGGGCTGGGGATCCGGGCTCAGAGGCCCCGGGTGAACCGGGCCCAGGTTAATGACTCGTTTGCTGCCACCGGGGAGAGAGAGGGACACACATGGGACCGGAACCCTGCCCTTGCTGGGTCCGTGCCAGGCTGCATGCCAGGGACATGGGAGACGAAATTCCCAAGAGCCACGCAGGGTGCCGGTGAGCATGGGCCGTTGTGTCTACACGGGAAGTGAGATGCACGGAGCAAAGGCAGCGACGCGCCTCGCACGGGTTCCCGTCCGGCTGGCCCCTCTCCCCCACTTGGGTGCCCTGGGCTGCATGACATTGACACGGCTGGGGGAGGGGGACCATGAGACCCTGGATTTCTGCTCCTTCCCCCCCGCTCCCACGTCTCACCAGTAGGGTCGGGGGCAGGCGATGCGCTGGGACGTCACCTTGCAGATCAGCAGGCAGTTGCAGGGACATCTCACGTACTTCTTCCCCGGGGGGGCATTCTTGATTGGCTGCGGCGGTGACAGAGAGTGGCCTGAGGCTGGGGGTGAAGCGGGGGGCCAGGACACCTGGGTTCCCCCTCCCACCTCTTGGTTCTGGCCCTGTCAGACCTCTCCCTCCCTTGGGGTCTCCCAGCTCCAATCAGACCGGGGAGTGGGGGGGTGTCTTCATGGCTGTGAAGAGCTCCAGTCCTGGGGAGGGATTCCTGGGGACTGTCAGACAGATGTACGGTGGGGGGGGGGCACTCATGGGCCCCCACGGGGAAGGAGTTGGGAGATGCAGTCCCTGCCCCCCAGCGGGGGTGGCGGGAGCCCTGGGTGGGGGGCTCACCGTGGCCTCGTTGCAGACGCTGCACTTCACCACGTGCTGGTGCATCTTGCCCTCCACGTTGATGAGGCTCTGGCAGACGCGGCAGGTGATCATGGGGGCGCTGGCGCTGTCGGGGCTAGCCAGGGGCGAGTAGGGCGGGGGGTCCTCGCCGGGCAGCACGGCTGGGCGCCCATCCGTAAAGGGCGGGAAGCCTGGGCGAGGGAACCACACGCTACAGACTGCCCCCGCTCCGGCCCCTGGGCCACGCCCACCTGCCAAGCTCCTCCCCCAGACCCTGGCTCCATTCTGCCAGCCTCATAGCTCCGCCCATTCCCTTAGCTCCACCCACCACGCCAATCCCTCCCTAGCCCCCCACGTGGCCCTCTCACTCTGACAGCTCCTCCCACCAACTCCAAGCCCCACCCATTCCACCATAGGCCCCTCCCACCAGCACCCAGCCCCGGCCACTCGACCTCAGCCCCCCAAGACACCAGCCCCACCCACCAACAAGCCCCGCCCACTGCACCTTAGCCCCACCCACCAACAGCAAGCCCCACCCATTCCACCATAGGCCCCACCCATCAGCACCAAGGCCCCGCCCACTCCACCTGAGACCCCCGGCCTCCAGCCCCGCCCACTCGGCCTTGACCCCGCCCCCAGCCCTGGCCCCGCCCCTGCGGGGCTCCGGGGGGGCGCTCACCGTGGGGCGTGGCCGGCGGCCCAGCCTGGGGGCCCCCGTAGGGCGGCAGCGGCGCCGAGGGCACGAGCCCGCCCGCCCCGGGGGTGCCAGGCTCGCCGAGCTCGGCCGGCAGCAGCGGGGAGCGTTCGCCGTCCGCCGACATCGCCGCTTCCCCACCCGGCCGCCGTAGCGCCCGTGCCCGGCCCCCCCGCAGCGACGCCGCGGGTCACGTGACAAGGGCCCGGCGGCCGCCCATTGGCCAACAGGAGGCTGGGCTGCCGTCCCGTGAGTCAACGCCCTCCTCCCATTGGCTGGCTGCGGGCACTTCCCCTCACGTGAAAACAAAGCTCCCGGCCCATTGGCTGGAGCCGGTCCGCGAGCGGCGCCCTCCCCACGTGACCCGCAGGGCTCGTCTCGCTGGCTTCCCCCCACCCCTTCCCAACCCGCCTCACGTGAGGGGGACGGCGGCTTCTCATTGGCCAATCGCTCAGCCGGGCGGTGCCTCAGCGCCTTCGAGGCTCCTGATTGGCTGGGCTCGGCGACGGCCCCTCCCGCCGGCCCGCTGGCTCCCGCCCGTCGGCCGGCCTCGAACTCGCCCTGCTCATGTGACCCCCCCGAGTCCCCGCCCCTCGATCCTGACCCCGCCCACGGCGCGGCCTTCCTTGGAGCCCCGCCCCGGGGAGAGGGGCTTAAGCAGCCCCGCCCCATTTCCTGCCGCGGCCCCGCCCTCTCCCCTCCCCTGCCGCGGGGCGGCGGTTGGAGGCCGGGGCCGGGCCGCGCCTCGCGCAGCATCGCCCGGACCCGCCATGGAGCCGGCAGCGGCCGCGGGCGGCAGGTGAGGGGGGGCGTCCCGGGGCCCGAGCGGGGGGATGGGCCAGCGCGGGGCCGGTCATCGCCCCCCCCCCCAGATCCCTGCCCCCAACCCCCCCGCGAAATCCGGCCCCCGCCAGAGCCCCGCACCCCCGGCTCTGCCCGCCCTGCGGGACCCGATGTCCCAGCCCTGATGAACCGAAGGCCCAGCCCGGCAGGTTCCAAACGGCAGCGTGGCCCGTGACGGGGGGGGCAGGGATCCGGGGCAGAGAGAGCCTCTCCTTCCGGGGAACCCCACCCCGCCGGCCCCTGCCAGCGCCCGGCCCGGCCCCTCCCGCTCCCATGGCCTGGCCTGACCCCGGCCTGCCCCGCCCACCCGCTGGTGAAGGATTAACCGGCCGGGAGGCGACACCCCCCCCACCAAGATCAGGGCTGGGGGGGGCTGCGGGTCAGGGCTGGGGGCCCTTCTCATGGGGGTGACGAGCAGGGCCACGAAGGGCCGGCTCAGGGCTTTACTCCCCCCTCGCTGTGCAGTTCCCTCCTGCCCCCCCCCGGCTCTAGCCCCTGGTAGCCCCGCAGCGCCCCCCCACCCTCCCCGGCCAGCCACCGGGGCGCCCGAGGGGAAGACCTCTCTGGGCAGAGGGCCCGGTGGCTGGCCAGGGCCCAGGAGCCACTTGGCGTCTGCCCCAGTTGCCTGGTGCTGATAGGAACCAGCCCCGCCTCGCCCCAACGGCCGAGCGGCATCTTCCCGCGGGGGGGGACTGGGCGCCCGGACTCCTGGGTTCCATCCCCAGCTCTGGGACGGGAGCAGGGTGTAGTGGTTAGAGCGGGAGGGGGGCTGGGAGCCCAGACCCCTGGCTTCTGTCCCCAGCGGGGGGAGTGTGGCCTTTCAGCTGCTCCCCAGCTGTAGTCTCCTGTGTCCTCGGCTGGCGCGTGGCTGTGGGGCGTGGGGGGCATCTCACTTCCCCAGGCGGCTGTCTATCCATCCGTCCGTCCGTCCCCAGCCGTGCAGATCCCTGGGGGGCGGCGGGGGGGCGGGGAGGGCACCCAGCAGGGCGGAGGCACGCAGATGGCTGCACTCCCGACTCCCCTGAACACGCCACGTCTCTCTCTGCCTCCCCTCTCCCCCCCGGGCAGGTACACCTACGAGCAGCACAAGGAAACGGCCGACTGGCTGCTGGGCCGCGCCAAGCATCAGCCCCGCCTGGCCATCATCTGCGGCTCGGGCCTCGGGGGCCTGGCCGACCTGGTGCAGGATCCGGTGACCTTTAAGTACTCGGAGATCCCCAACTTCCCCCAGAGCACTGGTACGGGGGGCGGGGGTCCGCGGGGGCGCACTGGGGGGGCACCGGGGCAGTTTAACCCATACCTGTCTCCCCAGTGGTGGGCCATGCCGGGAAGCTGGTGTTCGGGACGCTGGCCGGGGTGCCGTGCGTGGTGATGCAGGGCCGGTTCCACATGTATGAGGGGTACCCGCTGTGGAAGGTGAGTTGGGGGGGCCGGGCTGGGCTGGGGGGGGGGGTGGGGGGGGGGAGTAAGGGCAGTGGCAGCCCTGCCTGGCCTCCCTCCCTCCCTCAGGTGACGTTCCCAGTGCGCATCTTCCACCTGCTGGGCGCCAAGACCCTGATTGTCACCAACGCGGCTGGCGGCCTCAACCCGGAGTACCAAGTGGGCGACATCATGGTGATCCGGGACCACATCAACATGCCCGGCCTGGCCGGCATCAACCCCCTGACGGGCCACAACGACGAGAGGTAGGGGCCCCCTCTGCACGGTCCCCCCGGTGCTCTCCTTCCTTCCTGGCGCTGGCCGGGCCCCAAGGCCAGTCCCTAGGCCGGGAGGAGACGCGGCTGGGGCGGTCTCCACGTCTCCCCCCCACCCCATGAGCTCTCCCCCTCCTGCGGCAGGTTCGGGCCCCGCTTCCCTGCCATGTCGGATGCCTACGACGAACAGCTGCGGGCCCTGGCGCTGACTGTGGGCCGGGAGCTGGGCTACGGCCAGAGCCTGCGGGAGGGCATCTACTGCACCGTGGGCGGCCCCAACTACGAGAGCATCGCCGAGTGCCGCTTCCTGCAGAAGCTGGGCGCCGACGCCGTGGGTAAGCTGGGGCATGGGCGGAGGGGGGGGCCGCCGGGCTCGGCCCCCCTCCCACAGACTGACGCAGCGTCTCCCCAGGGATGAGCACGGTGCCGGAGGTGATCGTGGCCCGGCATTGCGGCCTGCGCGTCTTCGGCTTCTCGCTCGTCACCAACAAGGCGGTGCTAGAGTACGGCGGGCGGGAGAAGGCCAACCACGCCGAGGTGCTGGAGGCCAGCCAGCAGGCCGCCCGCAAGCTGGAGCGCCTGGTCTCCGTGCTGGTGGAGCGCATGAAGGGAAGCTGCCTGGCTTAGCCCTGCCTGCTTCCCCCGCCGGCCGTCTGTCTGTCCGTCCTGGCTCTGTGCTTCGTCAGCCCTTCGTCCCTGTCCTCCGGCTGGCCGGCCCCGCGAACATACCCGCTCTCTGTCTGTCTGTCTGCTCTTCAGGCTCCCGCGGGGCCTTCGGGCCTGCCCCCGAGCCTATCCTAGATCCAGCCCCCCGGGACGCTCCTCCCCAGCCTCCCTTACCGGAGCGAACACCGCTCCTGAATCCCATGGGCAGGGCTCAGCCTGGGCCCGCTTTCTCACAGCTGGTGCCCCGCTGGGAAGGGACCAACCTTCGGCTCGGCCTCGGCCGGGCCTCACCACATTCCCCCGTTGGACCAGCCCGGCTCTCCGGCAAGTATGCTGCTCTTTTGTTGTTTCGAACCGATGCTCCGTGTGCGGCCGGGATTCTTCGGAGCCGGCGCGGGATGTGGGGGCCCCGCCAAAGCGGGGGTCGGACCCCCGCCCTTGCACTTTGTCATAGGACCACGCTGGCGCCTCCGCGTTGTGTAAACGGCTTGCCCTGGCTCACAATACAGAGACGGCAGAACCAGTGGCCTCGGCTGCGTTTGTTGGGTGTCTTGGGGGGGGGAGGTTGGTTTGTAAGGGGGGGGCTTGGATGGGGGGGCGGGGTTTATAGGTTGTGGGCAAGGGGCTTGACTGGATGGAGGCGGGGTCTACGGCTTGTAGCGGAGGGGCTTGGATGGGTAGCGGCGGGGTCTATGGTTTGTAGGGGCTTGCTATGCTAGCGGTGCAGTCTAGTCTGATCTCCCCGGGCCCCGGCACCCCACAGGGAGCCCCTCACTTCTGTAGGGTGGGGAGAGGGGCTGATTCCTTGGCTGGGGTGTGTCTGTTGCCACAGTGCTGGGCCCAGCCACTGATGGGCGAGGCCCCTTGGGTGGGGTCCGAGCTGGGCCGGGTGCCCCAGAATCCGGGAGAACAGCCCCATAGATACGTTTCTACCCGGCCCTCTGTGAGCCATCCCCTAGGCCTGCTTCTGAACCCCTTCAGCCGCTCCTCCCTCTCACCATCCCAGCCGGGACGCGCATGGCCCCCGGGGCCCGGCCACAGGAACGGCTGGTGTAGGGTGGGATGTGAGCCAGGAGGGCGTGGTCCCGTCCCGCTCAGTGCTGACCCAGCTGGGGGGCGGAGGCGGGCTCCGGTTCCAGGGGGCACAAGCGGGAGGGTCCAGAGGAGAACCCTGGGCTGGAAGAGCTGAGCGTGGAGGGAAGGTGAAACCCTGGGGCAGGTTCAGGTGGGAGCTGGGAACGGGCTGGACTTGATATCTTGTCATGTCCCCTCCGGCCCCTCTTGTCTCCCTCCAGACAGCCCCCCAGGCGCAGGCCGGACCCCATATCTGGGTGATTCGGGGGTCCTTTGCCCAGACGCACCGGCATGGTGCTTCCACGGGGCAAGTTCCCAGAGGTCTCATCCCATGACACGCTCTTTAATGAATGATTCCTGTAGCCTGCTGGGCGATCCCAGACGGGGGGCCCCCTCAAACTGCTGCAGCCGACCCCCATGTCCAGAGGAATCGGATCGATCCCATGGACCCCAATCGGAGCCGGGCCAGCGCTGGATGGGGCGGGGGCAAGGCGCCAACCGTTGTGGGACAAGCTGCCCCCCAAAGATGGGCCTGGTTCACGCCGTGCCCCAAGAGTCCTGGCCCGACGACTCCCTGATGCAGCAGAATTTCAGCCCCTTTTCTCTGGGGCAAGGTTTATTCTTCTAGCACCGAGAGAGTCCAATACCCAGCAGGGAGAGATCTCCCCTGTCCGTGCCCCGCCATCGGGAACCACACGCTGTCCCAGCCTGGGACGGGTCCCACACGGGGTACATGACGTTACCGCCCCCCTGCCTGAGCCGTGGGGCTGAAGCTGGGGTCGGTCGGCTTCTCGTGGGGTGCTTCTGGGCAGAGAAAACTTTCCTGGCACTAATGGGGGCGGCCAGGGCCACCCAGTGCCTTGGGAGTGAATGTGCCTGCCAACCAGCTGCACCCTGAAGGGTTCGTTAAGGCAACGGGGCTCATCAGCATTAGGGATGGGGTGCAGCTCGTTCACACCACAAATAACCTCCCCTGGGCATGGGCCTGACTGGGGGAATACGAGGGAGCTTGGAGCAGCCGGGAAGGGGCTAAGGGCCTGGGAGCCTGGCCGTGGACCAGGGTTCTGGCAGCGGGGGAGGCGGGTGGCCCATCCACCGGTGGCCCCCCCTAGCCAGGCTGTACCCAGGAACCCTTTGGGCCAGATTTGCTGGGCTCCACCCTACTGCCCAGGGGTTTCGCTGGCCCCAGGAGGTGCCCAGGGTCCATGCCCAGCCTGGGTGGGGAGCTGGGAGCCAGCATCCGCCTACGTGAAAGTCAGGGGAGAGAGGAGGGGCTGGAGCCCAGGTTCCCAAGGGGTTTAGGCACCTGACTCCCCCTGAGCTTGGCCTCTAAACCCCCAACTACCAGGCCGGAGGGTTGCCCCTCTCTTCACTTAGGTGGTCTCAGCTGCGAGCCCCTCCCCCCCCCCCGCAGCTCAGCACCCGCTCAGCCCTGTGGGGCGGGGAGATGGGAAGAGACGCCCCCTTGTAGCCCAGTGGCCTGGGCGCACCCTGGAGGTGGCAAGCTGGGGCAATTCAGGGTGTGGGGCAAACACGCCCGAGCCAAACCTGGGGAGCTGGCAGCTGCAACGGCTGCGGGGAGGAAGCTGGGGGTCACCCTCAGCGGGGCGGAGCGGGACGGAGGATGCACTCCCTGGAGCCACGATGCAGGTTAGGGGGCGGCCCCGGGGCATGCAGCAAGGGTGGGGATGGAGCACATTGTAGGGTCCCTGTCCCGTGGGTGCCTCTTCCCCGGGGGCAGCGGGGGAACCCAGCGCCATCCTCTATCCCAGGCTCCCAGGAGCCGCGGTAGGTGGGACTGGGCCAGGCCAGCGGGCGTGAAGCTCCTCGCACAGAAGAGACTCTGCTGGGAACGGGGGGCTGCTGAGGGCCGTGGCCAGAGGATGGAGTCGGGGAAAGGCCGCAGCAGCTCCTGGGGACAGATGCAGGAAGAAGCATCAGCTAATCCCCAGGGCGGCCAAGAGGAGGCACCATTCCAGCAGCGAGCAGAGCCAGTGAGAGCGGGCCGGGGGGTTGGGCGCTCCCCTGGGAGCCCCAGCTTCCCTTAGCTCGTTATCGACCCTGAGCAGAGCAACCTGGGGGGGAGACGGGCGGGGGTGTCCCATCGTCTGACAATCCCCCAGGGCTTTGGGGCGCGGCTGGCGGCAGCGTTTTGAGCTAGGGAAGGGAGGCCGGAGCGTTGGGCTGCAGATGTGAGACAGGAGATGAAGAAAGTCCGTAACCGTAAAGTGTGTTAGAGCAACAATAATGTGCTGGCTTCCCAGTGGGGCCTTCAGCGGTTCCCAGCGAGCCCTGGGGCTCCGGGCTGCCAGCGTCACATGTCTCGCCTCTCCCCTGCCGCTCGACCCGCCTGCCTGCCCCCTACCACCTCCTCTCGTGCTAATCGGACTCTTCCTGCCAGGGCCCATCGCATTTGCTCTGTCCTGATTCCCTGTGTAAAACAGGCTCCAGCAGGCAGCCCCAGGCCGCTCCCTGTTAAATTTTGCTGGGTTTCTCACCTGTGTAGGAGTGCAGGAGAGGGCCACAGGTTTGCCTGGCAGAGATGAGGAGGCGTGTCCCCTCCTGGGCAGCGCCAGGGCTCTGCCTCTCACTGCACGTGCGAGAAACCCGGGGCCCTGATTCCCGCGCCAGCGCCTTCCCGCGCCGCCAAGTGCCTCTCCCTCCGGGTGGTTTGAAAAGTGAGCCCGAGAAACCCGCCCTTTTCAAACCGCTGGAGGTCTAATCCCTCGGGGGGGCATCGACCGCGTCGTGTCTGAGTTACCGTCCTAGAAAGTGGCTGTTAATGTCATTCCACCCGGTACCAGCCCCCTGGGCGAGCTGCAAACTGGCCTCTCCTGGCACCGAGAGATTCAGGAGGAGTTGGCAGATAAATAGCCTGGCTTCGCAGAGGATCAGGGCCCAGGCCAGCAAACGGACGGGACCCTGGAGGTTCCCAGGCCCCAGGGGAGCGTTGGAAGGACTGAGCTGAAGCTGGGATGAACGTTTGACCACAAGGGAAACCTCTGGGGGGAGGCGGGATGGGAACCAGACTCGCTGGCAGTGACTGGAGTTAGTTTCCGAGAAGGTAAGAGAAACAGGCCGGCTGGGAGACCCCTGGGCCATAGGTGAGAGCAGCGGGGCTCCATGGAAGAGAGGGGGGGCTGAGGGACCAGAAGCCTGCATGTGGAGGTCCCTGCTATGCTGGTGTCGGGTGGGGGAAAGACGGGTGCAATTCCCCTGACTGTGATGGACCTGAGGCTCTTTCACCCACTGAGCCGTCAGCCTGGGGAACATCCAGTGGCAGGCAGTTCCAGGGGCCGACACCAGAGATGCCCTGTCAGGCGCAGCCTGAGGGCGGAGCCAGCTGGCTTGTGGGGCTAGGGGCGTGATTCTCACTTTGGGGGGCTAGAGGGCCTGGGTTCTACACTGAGTGCCTAATTCCCCTAGGTTGTTCTGTAAACAGCTCCCACTGCCTACATCCAGTCCCCAGGGCAAGTGGTTGTGGAAACTGTGGGAAATAGTCATGTAAGGATCAATGCCCTACCCTGCATCCTTTTCTTTAGGGCCGTCTGGCACATAGACCCCTGCTAAAAAACTTAAGCCAATGCAAAGTCCCCAGACCTGCTAAGAAATGAACAAATGGAAAGTCCCCAATTAGCAAGCAGGGTTAGTTCTGTGAATATATTGATATAGACATAAGATAAGCCTGATCTAGACAAAGCACCTTGAAAGCAGCATCAAGCAAGTAACTGCAGGAAGTTAAGCTAACCACAGAGCAAGTAACCGCAGCCTATGGTGGACTGGTTTCTTGTTGCTAACTGCCAATGTATCAGCTAAAGGGTGTAAAAGGTCAGGGCTGTTCACTCTCTTAGGGTGGCCATCTTCAGCTGAAGAAACTGTTTTGTGAGTCACACACTCCGTCTTTTGATCTCTGAGTTACAGCTGGAATCGAACCAATCGAACATGCATCAGGTGGGCTAAGGTTTCTCTTTCCAGGTTGAGAACCTAGCAGCAAAATTTCCACGTCAAAACCCCTCTGACAACAGGCCGGGGGGCTCCCAGCCCAGCTCTCGAGAGACACTGGACCCTAGCGCGTCCTTGCTCATTTCTTCCCATGGGCCGGACTTCTCAACCCTAGGCCAGTGCTCACATCCTCTTCGTAGAGTGGTAGGGCTGGAAGGGACCTCAGGAGGGCATCTCGTCCCCTCCTGCTCAAAACAGGGACCCACCCACCCCCCGACTAAATTGTCCCAGCCAGGGCTTTGTCAAGCCAGGCTTTAAACATCTCGAAGGATGGAGATGCCACCACCTCCCTAGGTAACCCATTTCAGTGCTTTACCACCCTCCTAGGGAAAAGCTTTTTCCTAATGTCCAACCTAGACCTCCTCCTCTGCAACTTGAGACCGTTGCTCCTTGTTCTGTCATCTGCCACCACTGAGAACAGCCTAGCTCCATCCTCCCTGGAGCCCCCTTTCAGGTAGTTAAAGGCTGCTATCAAATCCCCCCTCATTCTTCTCTTCTGCAGACTAAACAGGCCTAGTTCCCTCAGCCTCTCCTCATAAGTCTTGTGCTCCAGCCCCCCAATCATTTTTGTTGCCCTTCCCTGGACCCTCTTCAACTTGTCCACACCCTTTTTGTAGTGGGGGGCCCAAAACTGGACACAGTACTCCAAATGCAGCCTCACCAATGCTGAATAGAGGGGAATAATCACTTCCCTCCATCTGCTGGCAATGCTCCTACTAACGCAGCCCAGTATGCCATTAGCCTTCTTGGCAACCAGGGCACACTGCTGACTCCTATCCAGCTTCTTATCCACTGTAACCCCCAGGTCCTTTTCTGCAGAACTGCTGCCTAGCTTGTTGGTCTCCAGTCTGTAGCTGTGCATGGGATTCTTCCGTCCTAAGTGCAGGACTCTGCACTTGTCCTTGTTGAACCTCCTCAGATTTTTTTTGGCCCAATCTTCCAGTTTGTTTAGGTCCTTCTGTATCTTATCTCTCCCTCCCAGGGTAGCTACCACTCCCCCCAGATTAGTGTCATCTGCAAACTTGCTGAGGGTGCAATGTACTCCATCCTCCAGATCATTAATGACGATGTTGAACAAAACCGGCCCCAGCACCAATCCCTGGGGCACTCCGCTTGTGACCGGCTGCCCATGAGACATCAGGCAGTTGATCACTACCATGGGTGTTGGTAGTGTTGGCATTGACCCCTGGAACTCCGTGCCACTGGACGTTCCTCAGGCTGACGGCTCAGCCTTGGTCTGGCAGGGGCCCCGCTCCCATCTCCAGTTAGCCACCGTGTCCTGCTCAGCTCTGCCAGGCCAGTGCTTCATCTATACTAAGGACGTGGAGCAGTTTCCCTGCCTCCGTCCAGGGCCAGCTTCTGACCCATCATTCTCCCACGTGAGATTGTTTCATAAGGTGGCTGCTGTTCCCTGCCTCTGAGCCCTTTTTGTCGGTAGTTAGAGATTGTCCCCTGGTGAAAAACGACACTATCGAGTCGTTCATTAAAATCTGGCGCTAGCCCAAGGGATTTCTGCTTTTCTGTGTCTCTGAAAACAGACCCAAGCACGGGCCAGGGGTGGGAGGACTTCAAAGACAAGGAGCAAAGAGCTGGGTTAGGGAGTGTGGCCGGGAAGTGACGGAGCGATGCAATCTGTGGATTACGCAGCAGTAACCGTACGAACGCCAAGTGTCAATTCAAGTCTGATCATGTATGGTGAACTGATTGACGGAGGCTAAAGGGACAGCATCCTAGAGTCAGTCTCAATTCACCTGCCACCTCAGTGACAGGAGAATGTGGCCCAAGTTACCACATCTGAGACAATCTCGCTTGGGAGAATGACAGGGAAGAAGTTGGCCCTGGATGGAGGCAGGGAAACTCCACCACGTCCTTAGTACAGATGAAGCACTGCCCTGGAAAAGCCGAGCAGGATACTGTGGGTCCCTCGGGACGGGAAGGAGCCCTCTGACAGACTGTGGCTGAGCCATTGGCCTTAGGAACGTCCAGTGGCAGGGAGTTCCAGAGGCCAGCAACACCCATCAAAGGCGGAGCCTGCAAGGCGGTGGCAGCTAGTAAAAGCCCAAAGGTGCCTGTGGGCAGAGTGACACAATCTGGCTCACAGAGAGTACCTCGCCTTTCTTGCAAGTGTGGCTCGTTGGTCTAGGGGTATGATTCTCGCTTTGGGTGCGAGAGGTCCCGGGTTCAAATCCCGGACGAGCCCTGGGGTCCTGCTTTTGGAAATGGCCATTATAAAGCAGCCGGAGCTGGGAAAAGGAGCTGACAGGTGCAGGGTGCTGCAGAGAAAGTGCTCACAGGGGCACAGAGCGGAGGGGTGCTAGAGCGGCTGTGGGTGGGTTAGGAACTGCCGCTGTGTTGCTGTCTCTAGTCGGTGCCTAACTCCCTGAGGCTCGTTTGAAAGCAGCCGTGAACGTCTAGATCCTTGCCTCACCCCCTGGCGCCAAGGCAGAGGTCAGCCCAGATTTCAGAAGCAGAGCTCTTTGCAGCCAAGGTTTATTTTATACTGAGGCTTTCGAGCATCTCCATTTCGTTTCCAAGCACGACACCGCCCGAGGCTGCAAAATAGGGCTGGGGGGACTGAAAAGGCGTCCAAGTGGTGATCACTGCAGACCTTCCCCCTACGAGGCGTCAGTTACTGGCCACGCCTGTGTTAAAGAACGAAAATAATGGTTTAAAAGTTTTCCCGTTTGGCGATTTTGCGGGTGCGAGTTTGTGGGCTCGCAGCCCAGAGGGAACTGGGCAGTTTGTGTGGGTGGTGAAAGGCCGGCCTGAGTTTGGATAAAGTCCTTCCGGGACCCACAGGGCGGCTGGAAACACGGGCACTGTGGATGTAGCAATTCCGATTGGTCTACAAGGATGGACCAAGCAGAGAGGGGCTGACGGTGATTGGAGGATTGCAGACGAGACCAATCAGAACAGGCCGAAACCTGCATATAAGGCAGAGAGCTGGGTGGCCGGCCGGAGCCAATCTGGTTTGGAGCAGCAGGTCAGAGCGGCCGAGTCGAGCATTGCACAAGGAAGCTGAACTGCAGGCGGGCTGACGGGCTGGGACAGAGCAGAGGAAAGCCTACAGGATGTCCGCACGGCACCCCGGCGCGGAGCAGCAATAGGGCACGCTTGTTTCTGAGACGAGCCGGCCTGGGCGTCAGGCGTGAAGCTGAGGACTCTGTCCACGTCCTGCCAAGGTGGGGGCGAATCTAGGCTGTATCGGGGGGTTTCCCGAGAGGCGGCGGGAGAGCTCTGATGAACCGTGGCCCCTTCACGAGCGTGGCCCCAGCCCAGCTTTCGCCTTGGGAAAACAGATCAATGAGTCAAGTAAAGGGGACCCCTGGAAGATCTGAAAGGGGCAGTAGGAGAGTTATTTTCCAGTGCCCTGGATCCGTTTTGGGGGGGCCACAGTTTGCTGCATTCTTCCTTTGGGGGGGTTCTTATTCCCCTCCGTTGGCCAAGCCCTCAGTAATGCTGTGAATTCATCCATCCGCTGCCCCCTAGACATCCCAACCATCTGTTTAGCTAGCCCGGTCCCCGCCCGCTCGCCCCTCCATCCCCGTACACACCTCTTCCAGCTGGGGCTGGCCCACAGGCTGTCTCCATCTCCCGGGTCTCTGCGGGCTGCATTTCCACAGCTCTGGGACAGTAACTCTCATCCGTGGCAGCCAGGGGGCCCGTGGGGACAGGAGCTCGTGTCCAGGGTCTTGCACTGAACGGAGGCTTGTTGCGTATTTGGGATGTGCCAATTCCTGGGGCCAGAGCCCAGCCGCCTGAAAACAGCCTCCGGGAGCGGCGACGGACAAGATGTGTGAGTCTCTCCCCGCGCTCTGCCGAAACCAAGCCGCAGCAAATGGCCCCTTCATTTCCCACCTGAGTTTCTGGCTCTGTAGGTTCATGTTCCTGTTTCTGTGGGCGCGACGCTCCGCGGGTGGCGGTGGATTCTCCGTGGCGCACGGCGTGCGGGGTCACCCACGGGTCGTCCCCGCTGTCATTTGTGTTGGTCGAGTTCCTTGCATCTTTGCCTTCCCTGCCCCAAGTTTTCTCCTCCGCCCGCCCCTCGATTTCAGGGGCTCCCTGCTGCGCCCCGTGTTATACTTAGAAAAGATAAAGCGAGCGGGATCTTATCTGGGGGGACGAGGCCACGCGCCGCATTTATGGTACATGTAAGACTATCAAAAAGCCGCCAGTCACGCATACAGTCAGAAAGTGCTGCCAGCTGCTATGATGTAATGGCCAGTCTTTTTCTGCGTTGCTTTCGCTAGCCCAGTGGCCACTCGGCTGGGCACGAGGAAGGAGCCGGGTCTCTGGCGGTCGTGAATTCGGTGCTCCAAGGTAACAATTGTAAAACGAGACCCAAAGTTTCCATGTTTTTACCCATCTTTTATACGTGCCGCTGGCTCCCGCGTAAGTCTGTGGGCCTGGCTGTGTCATGCTGTATCTGGGTTCAGTGTAGTTGTTAATCACCGGCTAATGGCAAGCCTGACTGTTCTCTTCCTTCTGTACTTGTTTGATCCCAGGGTGGATCCTTCTGTACTTTAGGGTCATTTATTTGCACTTTAGGGTCGTTGGTAGGTTTTCTTTGGGCTCCAGGGTTAGGACGGCAATCGGTGTCTTTACTCCCCTTTCTGTTGTCAGAGCAGTTTAGGTTGGTGTCTTTTGATGCCCTGCACATACATTTCTCACTGACAGAGAATTTACTAAGATATTTTTAGGTTCAATAGTAGAAGTTTCACTGCGAGAAACGAAGACGACGGAGCCAGCTTATGCCCCACTGAACAGCGCTGTACCATTATCATAATGGTAAAGGGAAAAAGGGGCCTGGCAGCATGGGGAGACGGGTCAGGTGTGCGTCGGCTGGGAAGGGCCTTGGCGGCCGACGTGCCCCGCCCCCCACTTGGCCAACGGCAGGGGTTGTACTTGGCAGAAAGGAAAGCCCTTTAATTAAAATGCACCGGGAAGCAAAGGAAGAAAGGTACGAATGCAGCGCGTGCGCTGGGAACTGTGAGGAGGGAAAGCGCCAGACGAGGTGCGGTGCCATCTGTGGGTCACACACAGGTAACTGCACCAACACGGGTGTTGCTTCCAGCCCAGCATCGAAGGCAAACGGGTGATAAAATGATTACACGGGGCTAAAGGTACAAATCAGGCAGCCAGCTTGAGCCCACAGGGCGGCCCCGCCACGGGAGCATGTGGCACCATCTGTGGGTAGCCACAGATGGGAAGGAGGCCCTAGCGGACAGGCTGAGCTGTCAGCCTGCGTGAGACGCAGTGGCAGGGAGTTCCACCGTTCCCCAGAGAAGCCAGTATGCAGCAGATCCAGCAGGGCGAGGCAGATATTAAACACACAGCACTGCTCCAGGGCAGAGCGAGTCATCCTGGCTCAGAGAAGACACGCTGCCTTTATTTTTTCCTCGTCTGGCTCGTTGGTCTAGGGGTATGATTCTCGCTTCGGGTGCGAGAGGTCCCGGGTTCAAATCCCGGACGAGCCCAAGGCTGCTAATTTTGCAAATTGCCCTTAGGCAGCACCTAATGGTGGGGCGTGAAGCAGACAGGGGTGGGTGGGCACAACTGCAAAGAAAGGGTGGGTTTGAAATTCCTGCTTTCCCCGATGCTCTATTGTGTGCCTAACTCCCTTGGGCTCCTTTGAGAAGATGCTGAATGTCTGAATCCACCCCTCGGTCCGTACACAAAATTGCCTGTGAGATCCGTCTGGGTGGGATCTGGGCCCAGCGGTTCCCTGCCTTTGTTTCCCTGCCAGAAAACCACATTGGTTGGGGGGGCATGAAAAATCCACGCTCCTGACTGGTACAGGCGGTGGTACTGTCTGGTATCGTAGGCTGTGGGAGGCTAAGCCTCCCCAAGTAGCCGCCGGAGCATGGGCAGGGCCTCGGGGCAGTGGAGGCGGGGCCATGGGGAGAGGGGTGGGGCCCTGGGGAGAGGGCTGGGGCCTCCCCAAAGGCATTAAAGTTAATTCAGTGACATTTGTCTTTATTCCATTCGCTTTCTCCAAGTGGGACGCGGCCAGACGTTGCTAGATCCAGCATGGCCTGTGCTTTGACGTTCCCGTCTCTAAGGGCAGGATGGGGGGGTCCCTTCCAACTGGGAATTTTAACATGCACAGTGAAAGCAGCGAAAGAAAAAGATTTGCCGGTTGCTAACTGGGAGAAACCACAGTCTGTCGGCTGGCCTTATGAACTATGTTTCAGCCGAATACAGCAGGCAAACCAGGCCCAAGGCTAGCGCTGGGGCTAGTGGTTAATTTCCATGCCTCCCCCCCGGAGCTTCGGGTCCCGCATGAGGCTCTTCCGAACAAAGGAGTTGCCCGCCGAAACAGATGCGAAGTGTTTAATTCCCCTGCTGCGGCTGGAAGAAAATGAAAGAAGGCCCATGAGAGGCTATAAAATGATTCCAGGGTGTAATTTAAAGTCACTGGAGGCGGGACACAATCTGCTGAAAACCGGACAGCGGTTCTAGCCCAGGATCGAGGCTTAATGGGGCTAAAATGGTTAATTAGGTGGAAAGATTCAACCAAAGCCATTGTGAGTCCACGGGTCACCTCCACGGTGGGACGATGTGGTTCAATCAAATCGCCATTTATGGCACCCTCTGGTGTTGAAGAATGGCCGGCGAGAAGCCAGCGCTGATCCGAGGCAGGGAAACCCGCCACATCCTCGGTGTAACGGACGCAAGCCACCTGGGAGAGAGCTGTGTGGGTCCCTCGAGATGGGCCCGAGCCCTCTGACGGACCGAGGTGGAGACGACAGCCTGAGGAACATCCAGTGGCGGGGAGTTCCGGGGGTCTACGCCAAAGCCGGCGACACCCATGGGAGGTGGAGACACCAGCTTGGAGGCAGCTATTAACAAGGCAATGACGCCTGAATTCAGTGTGAGTCAGCTAACATTGCCCCCAGCTTTTTCTCTAGCAGTGACACAGCCCTGAACCCCCCCAACTCCTGAGTGGATTTGGGGGCCCCTCTTTCCTGGCTGACTCCCTGATTTGTGCAGCTAATAGCCCCCTGGGTTGTTTAAGAAGAGCCAAGTAGCCTTTAACAAGGGGTGGAACTGATGTCCTGGATCTACCATTGATATCTTGGGCTGGGGGGCTGCAGTTTTGTTTGCCTCAGTTTCCCCATATGCAAAGCGACTTCTTTGTGCAGTGCCTTGGTGCTTAAGGGAGAGACGCACCTTGTGAGAAATGTAGCAACATTTCCTACGGCTCTTTAGTGCATTTCCCACCCTTCCCCAATACCTGCTAAGCCTCTAAGTGATCCTGCCTGGGTCATATGTGGCCCCTTCTGCCACGCGCCCCAACCCACCCTAGTCTCTAGGCCTCTGTTCCCCCGGCAGAATGGCTCCAGCTGTCAGCAGCGCCAGCTCTCCTTCCCTGCTGGCTGCCCGTGAGTCGGTACGACGGGGAGCCAGCAGCAGAGAAATAGCCCACAAGAAGGATTTTGCAGCGTCACAAACCCTTACACGGAATGGCTGCTTTTATATGATTTTACACTGCGCTTTCCAGTTGCTGCCACACTGGAGAGTTGAGCCGGCGTTTGCCGAGGGGAAGCGCTAATGCATTTCCAGCAGCCGGGTGAGCAAACACTCTGGCTGCAGAGATGGCCGGTATTGCAGCACGGCTAGAAAAGAGCAGTATAGCAAAAGCTAGTTCTGTGGCTGGTTGATTTAAGGGCGTGCCTCGTGCTCTGGGTCAAAGCAGCCTTGGCTTTAACCACCTGATACATCTGGGCGTCGTTCCCATCTCATGAGTCAGGAATTTTGACAGAGCAAAAGATGTTCTTATAGTAAAAGGATTAAAAAAAAAATCTTTACCACGTTCTCCAACTGTCTGAGGTTTGGCCTGCCACGTCTCTTGAAACTTGGCAGCAAGGGATAATTCTTCCTAGGAAAAAACAGCCTGAGAAACGTTTTCCCTTTTGTGCAAAATGAACGTAGCGTGAGTTTTTCAGGGTGTTGTCGAAAGAACGAGCCGCCCCCGCCTTTCCCCCTGAGCCAGGACTGGCTCTGCTGGGGTGGGAGGGGAAAACTAAACTTGGTCCGGAAAATGTTTCTGTTTTTTCGAAAATCAGATTTTTTGGAGGGGACACAAATGGATTCTTTTTCGGCTGCAAATGTCAGCTTAATGGAATCTCTCCCTGCGCCCGCCCAGGCAGATCAGCCTAGATGATGATGATGACGGTCCCATCTGGCCGTAAGGTCAACGAGAGGCTGGGCGAACGGTATTAAAGATGTGCCCGGTTTGGCAAAGTCTGGGCCTGTAAAAGGAGACGAAGGAGAAGGGATGTGTTAGGGTCTGTCTACACAGGGAGAAGAGGCCCCCTCACAGGGCCGGAGCAGCTGACTCGAGTTTGCTGGCTCGCAGAGGCTGTGCAGACGTTGGAGCCCAGCTCCGGGTAGACGCACCCCTCCAGGGTGGAGATGAACGATCGTCTAGAGAAGGGAGTACGCGACCTTCCCTTTGCAACCGCAGAGCACGTGGGCGTTGAATGATGGCAGCAAATTTAAGTCGCTGGGGACTGTGATCTGTGACCTCTGCTGGCTAAATCTGCCAATTAGCAGCCAGGCCAGGGAGAGAACGTACTTGAGGGAGCTGCGGGCCTGTTTAGAGGTGGAGGTTGAAATCCCACCGCTACCAAGTGCCCTCATGTGCAGCGATTTCACAGATGGTTGTGGAACGGGGCCAAGGGAGGGGCCTCTTTATCCCACCTTCGCTTCTCCAGGCTGTCTGCGCCTCTCCCCGCTCTAGCGGCTTTCTAAGGGCAATTTACAAAAAGAAAACCTCTGGGCTTGTCCGGGATTTGAACCCGGGACCTCTCGCACCCAAAGCGAGACTCATACCCCTAGACCAACAAGCCAGATGGCTGGCTTCTTCTGCTTGCTCTGAGCCAGGCTGTATGGTGCCACCCACCGGCATCTTTGGTTCCTTCACAGGTGTCTCCACCCTGCAGGCTCTGTCTCTCCTCGGTGTTGCTGCTGTCGTCATTAACCCCTGGAACTCCCCGCCCCTGGATGTTCCTCAGGCTGACGGCTCAGTCTTGGTCTGTCAGAAGGCTGGTTCCCATCTTGAGGGACCCATGGCGTGCTGCTCGGCTCTTCCAGGCTGGTGCTTGAGCTGTGTTAAGGCCGGGGTGGGTTTCCCTGTCTCCTTCCATGGCTGGTTTCTTGCCAGGTCCCCTTCCAAGTGAGGTTGTCACAGACGGGGCGAATTGAGCCATGTTCTCCTGTCACTGGGGCGACCTGGTCACTCAGACTGGCTGTGTGAGCTTGGTTCTTTAGACCTCGTTAATTATTTTATCACACATTAACCTTTGCTATGGGGCTCAGGTTGATACTGGGCATTAATTTGGTTACTTTCTGCGTAATCAACAGGCTGCGGCGCTCTTTGGGCTACCTGGATTCACATTGTGCAATCCACATCTTCCCTCTGTCTCGGTTGCACCATTGTATTTTCTGCCCTTCGTTTTCATTTTCTTCCAGTCTCACTGGAACTCGACATTGGTATTTATTTGACAGATAAATCCCTTCAATTGGAATCCCCTCCGGTGGGGACTGGGACCCCAGTGACAGACCAGAATTAACCGACGCCAGGCTCCACACTTGTTTCCTCTCAACCAGTCAGAGGAGAAACATGGAGTTAATCATTCCTGGGTCCTCCCAGGGAGCCGTTTTGAAAAATTGGGTCTGGTTTTCCTTTTGGTAAGAAGGACTCGCCGGTTCGAAGGATGTCAAGGACGGCTACTGTCGGCCCACCCACGGCAACAGAGCTTAGGCTCTCTGACCGTGTCCCGGCCAGACCGTATGGGGCTAAGAGAACCCTTCTTGAATTAAGCTGAATCCTTCTCAGGTCCGTGAGATTGAAAAGGAAATTGTGTGTGTGTGTGATTGTGGAATCGTTTGTACCTCCTGCGGGGGACGGCCTCGTGCAATCTGTGGGTAGCACTAGGAAGGCTTTTCAGGAAGGGGATTTCCTAGAAAGCACGTTCTCCTCAGTCTTTCGAAGCGGTGCTGTGTGGAGAGAGACCTGCTCTCTATTGATGATCTGCTCCGGGAAACTGCGCAGCCAAGTTCCCGAAGCCGTGCAAAGGACGGACTGAGCTTTCAAGGAACGGCTGCTGAGGTAGCCCGAGCTTGGCACCGCAAACAACCCCGCGTGATGGGTTGAAACTCACTAGGGCAAAGCCGGAGACGCTTCTTTGTGCTCTGGCGAGCTTATTAGGGTGCACGTCCTTGGGGGGTGTTTTCCTCAGAGCACTTTTACCTCTGGGATGCAATAGGCTTGCCTGGGCAGTGCAGATGTCGCGTTGTAGCTTGGCAAAGACAGACGGAGCAGCAGGCCTGGCGAAGCAGACTCTCTTCTGCTGAGAATAACGCAGCAGAGGCAGGGAACTAGGCAGCCTGGTCTGCCCGATGGCCTGTGCTCCGCTGGCTAGAGCCAAATTGTTATGGAGGAAGGAAGAGAGTTACTTTTCACGAAGGAACGATCCGTAACTATGGCCAGACGGGGCCGGGAGAGATGGCAGCAGGGCCGCTGAGACGGCTACGAAGAGGACTGAAGAAGCTGGGACTGTAAGAGGGAAGGTGGCAGAGACTCGCAGAGAAAAGAACCCAGGGACTGTGTATTGGGCCCTTTCGTTTGAAACACCACAACAAGAGGAGATGAAGTCAGGGCATCGAATCTGCGCCAGGCAGGGTTCAAAGCTGTAACATTTTACAGCTAAAGTGCCTCCTCAACCCTCTTGACACTGGACGCCTGTGGGTGGTAATATACTGAAGCAGTTTGAGGCCCAAAGACAGTGGTCAAGCAACTCAAATTGTCCTGGGCTGCCAAGACAGGCCAGCAGCCAGAGAGCAACTGGGCTCCGCCCAGCGCCCTTCTTTAGGGGGATTTCACCCGTGCTGAATTTGTAACGAAAGCGGGGCCGACCTGGCACAAAGGGGGCCGCGGGGCCGATTCAGACATTCAGAGGCTCTTACAAGACAGAGCCAGGCACCCGAGAACGTGCCTGGCAGGGCAGGACTTTCTAACCCACCCTCGCCTTCTGTAGCACTCCTCGATTCCAGGCCCCCTCGAGGCCAAGAAGCCAGCCCCCCACAGCTGGCATGGAGCCGTCACTGGGCAGGGCTGTCTCAATCTGCAGGCCAGTGGCGTTGGCTCTTTAACAGCTGCTCCGCCCCACAGGCTCCACCTCTCCAGCATGGGCATTGACCCCTGGAACTCCCTGCCACTGGATGTTCCTCAGGCTATCAGAGGCCCTATTCCCCACTCTGGCTGCCCAGGGCTGGCTTCTTTGCCAGGATCTCTTAGCACATCAGAGTGTCTCAGAAGTGATGATCTGAATCACAAGTGGTGATTCTCCTGGCATTGGGGCAACCGGTGGACTTTGTGCTACTGTGATACCATATCCTCTGACTCAGTTAATCATATCATTGGACTTTTACCTTTGGTGCTGGGCTAGAATTGACCTTCGGCATTAGTTCGGTTACTTCTGAGTAATCAGCAGATTGTATCGCTCCTCGAGCACCCTACTCTGCGGCCTCTTTGCTCCTAAACACTTACGTCATCCCACCAACGGCCTGGGCTCAGGTTTGCTACGCAGGAGATGAGAAAGGCCCTGTCCAGCTCTCTTGGGCTCCTGCTGGGTTTTTATTCAAGAACGAACCATGTTGTTTTTCACTAAGGGCGATCTCTAACTACACGCAGACAGGGCTGAGAGAGAAGGCGCCGGGACGGGAGAGCTGTCTGTCGGAGGAGAGATGGAAAAGGCCAGGGCAGGAAAAGGGGACGGCTGGGTGGGGATTGTGCTAGAGGCTAGAAAGGCAGAACAGGACGTTCCCTTCGTCACGCTGGCGCCAGGAGCCGTGGAGCTAGCGCATTATATTCAGCTGACTTGGGGTTTGGACCAGTGACTTCTAAGGTGTTAGAGAGGATGGATGTTGTCAGAAGCGCGAGAGAAGCAGAGGGAGAAGCCGGGTTTGTCCAAGCGAAGAGGCGCGGCTGATACCATTCGAGGGTTGCTGAGATCATGCATGGTGGAAGACGGAAGGCCGTGAAGCCAGAAATGAATAGATCAAAATTGCCACAATGGCCTAACCGGGGGCCAAACTACGGTGGGGGATGAGTTTGCTGCCCACTTTCCCCCTCTTCAGGTACCTTAAAAAGAAGCATTGAAAAAAGACACGCTCGGTTCAGCTCGCCCCCGGTCCCCTGTCCAGTGTGGCTCCGCTCAGCGTCCCCTGGCCCGCCAGCACTGGAGCTCGGCTGTCTGCCTATGAGGGGGAACGGCCAGCCTGGCTTGGTTTTTTTCACCCATGAAGGCTGGATGTGGTCTTGTGATGACACCAGCCAGGCTGCAGCCCACTGGTGTGGATGTCAAGTTATTAGTAGCATCCCTGTGGTCCCTTCCCCTGCTGTGCAATTTTCTGCCCCCAGTGTGTCTTTCCTCTCATCCTGTCTCCCCCCTTGGCTTGTCTTTGAATCCCAAATTCACCTAGACAGTGCAGCAGTCCCCCAATCCTGCCTCGATGAAAGAACCGGGATCCAACCAGATCGTAACTAACCAGAAATCCACCACCGCCAGCCTTCGACCACCCGTCCTTCTGTCCCGTCCCTCCTCCACCTGGCGTCTGCCCGGAACAAGGGCCACGAATGCCTGAGCGGGAAACAGAGCTTTCTCTTTTCACCAGCCAACGACTGCTCGGCTGAGCAGAGACTCTGAGATTTTGACGTCCCAAGGAGGGAGGCTTCGGGCAGGTCGCACTAAATGTGTTTCGCATAATCCCCTCAATCCTGGAGTCAGGACAAATGCGTCTTTCGCCTCTTCGCTCTTCCTTGTGTTTAACCAACACACGCTCGTTGACCGGACACTTTTGGGGCTTTGCAAGGTCGCTGAGTGAAACCAAGGGCTGTGCTAAAAATAACCCCAAGCCCTATAACTCACTAATGCCCCCAGCCTCTGCACCTTTTCCTGCCTCTAGCCCCTTGCTAAATCTCATTTGCAGAATTCGGCCTCTTCGCAACCCCCCCTGGGCCCATCCAGCATCTGCATCCGACCACTGAAAATCTCCTTTGCTCTTGTCATCAGCCTAAGGCATCTTTAGCTTCTTGGAAGAGCCGTAAAAACCATAAAGAAACTTGGGGCTCACTCGGGATTTGGCCCTGTGCCCCTTTCGCCTCCCTGAGGCCGAATCACGTCCTAGAGAGCAGGAGTTGGGCTCTGTCCCGCCCCCCAGGATCCTAGGACGAGGTTGTGTGTGGACAGAAGCGGGGTATGGCTCAAACCTGCATCAGAGCCTGGGATAAGCAGAGATGTACCCACAGACCGTCCGCTGCCTGCGGCGCTGCAGACCTGAGCTGCTAAACGCTTGCTGTGCTCGAAGCCCAGGAGCCACGGCATCAGCGGGGGACAGTTAAACCTCAGCTCAGCTCTGTGCATTGATTTGGCACCTCGGAGAGTCAGGATTCACCCCCAACCCGTGTTTTCCTCAGGCCCTGAAATGGGGGCAGGGTTCAAATTTACAGTGGGGCTTGGAAAAAAGGCCAGGGCTATGGAGGGTTTCCAGTCTCACTGGCTGACTGGCATATTGGGAGGCTGTAACCAGTCCGTGCCCAGGGTAGCCCACTGATAATGCCAGGGTCAGGGCAGGCTGCAAAAGGAGAGCGAATTCTCCCAGCACTGGTGGGTGACACTGCAGTCAGACTTCCCAACCAGCCACAAACAGTGCTTCTGATTCCCCCACACTGGTTATCAAGAAGCCACTGTGCAAATATACACAGCCCCCTTCACTGCATTTCAGTCTCTGGCTCCCAAACTGACACTAGGTCCAGTCAAGAGACCAGTCATTTAAACTCTATGCTCTTTACTAAAAGATTCCCTCTGATCCCAAAGGACCAGCCACAGCGCCAGTTCACTATAAGTTTGGATCTTACCCAAAATCCCACGCTGCCAGCCAATCCTTTAGTAACTAAAACTAAAGGTTTATTAATAAAAGAAAAACAAACAATAAGAGAAGTGTTAAAGGCTTAAAGCAATCAGATCATACAAATGATTTAAAAGTCCATATACATCAGGTTTCCAGAACAATTGTGGAGTTGCAGTCCTGTATAGTCTCTCTGGTGTACATCCAGTACCTGGATGGGTCTAAGTCCTTCAGTTCAGTTGCAAAGTGTGTTGATCCAGAGGTGTGTCCGCAGTTGGACAGGAGCAAAGAACAGGACAAAAGACAAAATGGTTTCTGTGGTTTGACCTTATATACCCTCTGTCACTGGCCATGCGGCTTGTGGAACTTTACAGGAACCAAAATGGAGTCCATAGTCACATGGGCCAATCCTGGTAACTCTTCAGGTATGCCTTTAGTTTCTTCCTGGGCCTTTGGCTTCTGTAAAGGACTTGATGGGCCATTAAGCGGGCTATTGTCCTGCGGCCTCTCTGTCTGGGGTGTATCTTTTACAGCACAGTTTGAAATACAGGATATCAAAGATCTCCATAACTTTCCTCACATATATCACACATGAACACAAATATTACCTTCTTATTCAGCACATTATAACCTTTTTAACAGCACCCGACATAATATGTCTCACATGAATCACTATGATGTTGACATACTGATGTCAAATAACACAAATGCCCCCCCTCCTCCCAGTCCAGTCCGCATGACAGAGGCCTGGTGAGAAACCTTTCCAGGCCTCCTTTTCCAGAGCTGCTGGCCCCCATCCATGGCTGTCGGTTCACTGGCTGCTTGGGGCTTCCGCCGGGCCCCCTTCCCCATGCCTGAGCACGGCTGGAGCTTTTCCCAGGTCCCATTCCCACGCAGATCAGGGACTGGGAAGGGGAAGATCGTCTGGGAAGGTCATAGGAGCTGGGCCTTCAAATGCCCTTTGGAAACTCCCGCCCCGTGCCATTGCCCGGTGGTAATGGCAACACCTGAGTCAGACTTAAACAGGTCCTGAAATGGCCTGGGTCACGGTTTATTAGTGATATCGCAGCGGTGCCCCAGAGCCCAGCAACATCCCTGCCCCAGTGCCAGGCGCTGCACAAATACAGAGCGGGGAGACAGGCCTGGCCCAGAGCTGGCCAGCTAAAGGAGGGCTGAGGGTCAGTTTGAGGGATGCTTTAGTTCTGATCTAAGGGGGATTTTATCCGAGGAGGGTCTGGGATGGATCTAAGGGGGATTTGGGGGTTGATCTGAGGCTGGATCTAAGGGGGATTCAAGCTTTGATCCGAGGAGGGTCTGAGACCAGACACAGGGCTTGGTGAAAGGACTCGGTGCCCTGTGGCTGGGGCCCAATTCACGGCCCCTGTCCTGCCTGGATCTAGACCTGCGTCTCGAAATGGACGGGTTCCCCATCCACGCAGGCGATGATGATCCCCTGGACGCTGTTCGAGCCGCTGTAGTCGCAGTCAGGGGGACTGGCGCCGCCCTGGAGCCGGCAGAGGGTGAGGGGAAAGGGGTCCTCGCTGCGGCGCAGGTCCCCACCGGCTGGCTCCCCACCGGCTCCGCAGACGGAGGCGATCTGCTCGGGGCTGCTGTGGATGAAGGTGTTGAGGTGTTTGCACCTGTGGTCGGTGGCCATGTCCCGGCGTCGCATCAGGAGGTTGCAGTAGCGCCGGGGGTCGGCAGGGCTGGATTCGGAGGGGTCCACGTGCTGCCGCAGGAACTTCTCATAACGGGACTCCCTCCAGGCCAAGGCCAGGCTGGTGGCCAGCAGGGCCAGGGGCAGCAGGAGGGCGAGGCGGGCCATGGCTGTGTCTGGTGCTGGATCAACCTGCAGTGGGGAGAGGAGGGAGATGAATGGAGACAGTGCAGGGTGGGGATCTGCCACCTCTGTGGAACCTCCTAGGCAGTGCCCAGACCCTGGCCGGATCAGGGCCCCCGTTGTGCCAGGTGGTGCCCAGACCCTGGCTGGATCAGGGCCCTCATTGTGCCAGGCTCCTTTTGGTGCCCCGCAGCAGCCAACCCCTCCAGCGGCATCTCTTGGCAGCACCCAGCCCGGACATGTCCAGAACTCCCCCAGGCTGGCGTCTCTGAAGCGCCAGGGCCCTCCCGGAAGCTGGGCATCCCCCTCCACTTCTAGATCCTGGTGCCCGGGTGAATTTATAACCCCAGCAGGCTATGGTCAGGACTGAAGAAGGGAGCTTTAAGAGGCACGAGGCGGAGAGAACAGGGACCGAAAGTGGTCCCAGATGAAGGAGAAATCTAATAACGGGGCCTGAAACTGACCCCAGTGGGCGGCTGTTTTATGTCCGCGTCTTACCTAAAGCAATGTCTTACGGTCTCTCTCCCACATGGCTGTTCCCAGCTGCAGAGAGAGCTCGCTGCTCTGTTACCGCCGCGTCATGCACAAAGGGGACCTTACCCTGTCTCCTTATAGTCCAGCCAACCTTACATAAAGGCCTCTGCCCCACTGACTGGTTGCCAATTAGCTGACGCCATCCCGGCTTCCTCCCCGTGTCTCTCAATTGGCTTTTTCCTGTTGACTCAGAGGCCGCGGCTCCTGCGCTAGGCAGACCAGTAGAGCCGCATTCCTGTGCCGAGGGCAAACTCGTGGATCAAGGCTGTCCCTGAAGCAGGCGCTAGGGCCATCTGTGCAGTCCATGGACATCACTCTCAATGCACCGTCAGTGCCCATGACACGCCAGGAGGTTACTGGCCGGTGCGTCACCAGCTTCCTTTTCTTACTCTTTATGCAGCAATACTATGGAGCTGAGGTCAGCCGGCAGAGGGAAGTGTCTTAGCGTGACCCGAAGCAGCCCACATGTGGCCGTACAAATCGCTGTGCAAAAGACGCCTCAGGAGGTGGCATTTGAAGAGCAACACCGCCCTGGTCATTAGCATTCAGAGGCAAAGGATGTACGAAGCGCGTATGCAGCGTTACGGACATGAGCTCAAAGGATGACTGCAATGGGCTGGCAAAGACAAAGGATGAGCCAATGCCTCGTGTCATCAGATCGGATGACACCTTCCAAGGGGTCGTTCTCTGGCAAGGATGCGGGGTGGGAATTTTTAGCTAACTGCAGCGTAGAATCTCTTCCACCGTGGGAGCCCTGGGAACGGACTTTATCGCGGGGTTTCCCTCGTTTCTAAGGGTGACTGGACTATTAAAGGGAGGGGCAAAACCCCTCGAATCATCTCCCCGTCACCTCAGAAGACAAAGCAACCAACCCTCTGGTGTAGTCTGGCAATCCCGACCTGACCTGACAATTTGGCCAGCCACGTTGCTGGGAACGTGGAAGGATTTGCCCTGGAAGCCAGTCTAGCCTGTGAAGTTGCAGCTGCTAGAAAGCATTTGATCTTTATTTCCCATCGCCATTTCTGACCTGATGGTGGCACTCACAGAACTCTCGTTCTTCGTGGCGCAAGCAGCTGGGTTCGTCTTTAAGCCAAGCCCAGCCAAGGCTGTGTTTAAAGGGAACCATTTGGTAACTCCAGTGAGAGAAGCAGATGGTGGGGGACATATGTATTGCCCCTTCGCATTGCAATGGACTTATAACACCTGGAGTGGGCTGGATCTATTTTAGGGGAAATCAGGGGCAGGTTGAGAGTTAACCTGGGCGGGGGGACCAGGGGGCATCTGAGGCTGTCCCAGGCAGCAAGGATAGAAGGTGACACACTTCTCCCCCCCCAGTACATCACACTTCCCCACAGTAATTTTTCAGCATCTCCCTCCCACATGGCAGATCCACTGGGGATCCACTGTCCAGACAGAGCCAAGCCCTGGATCACCTGTGCCACAGGCCCAAAGGGGATTTCTCCCCATCTTTGTATAGCCCGGGAAACCTCAGACATGCTCCCTGCCCTGCGGTGAAGGGCTCTGCTGTTTGTGACGCAATCCCGTAGGCGGACAGGTCAAGCCACATTCCTGTGTCGAGATGCACTGGCAGCTCCAGGCTGTCCCCGGGACACGTGCGAAGGTCATTTGTGCAGCACACTCGTGCCCCCCGCCCTTGATGCACTGTCCGTGCCTGTGTTGCGCGTGTGTCACACCCCAGGGACGTGCATGGCCCAAGGCCACACAGCAGGGCTCTGGAAGGAGTCCTAGCCTGGTGCCTGGGCTGCTAACAGAAGCCGCCAGCTCCCTGGAGGTTGGGCAGCTCCAACGACAGCCTGGTCCCCTAGGGAGCTGGGCGGGAGACACGCTCGCAGCCCAGCATGAAAAGGTGCTGTCCGGCCAGCCGGAATCCCCAGCGGACGGTCACGGGACCCGTCGCCCAGTGTTGCCACGCCCAGTGCGTCGAGAGGCAAACTGAGGCAGGGAGCCGGCCCGTGACACTCTGCAACTCACATTGGGATTTAGCGTAGAGCCACGGATAGAAGCCGGGGTGCTTGACTCCGCGCCCTTCCCCACGCCAGACGCTGCTCCCCTCCCAACGCTGGGTTAGAGCCCAGGCGTCCGGGCTCCCGCCCCCTGATCCAACCACTAGCCCCACTCCCCTCCCAGAGCTAGGCTACAACCCTGAGTCCCTTCACTCAGCAAATCAGCACATAGCAGCCTTCACCTTACCCACCTCTCGGTGCCGGCGCCCAGAGAGCCGGATCCCGCTTCCCTGCGTCTCCCTGCCCTCCGGCCCTGTTATATGCAGCACGACAAGGTGACCCAGGAGAAACTCAGCAAACACAGCTGGGCGGGAGCCCTGGCACCTCCAAGCAGCGCCACTCGAGGTGCATCGGGAAAAGTTGTCGATAACACAATCCGGGGCCCTAGCGTCCCTCGCTCCTGACCTGCTGCCCCTGCTAGTCCAGCCCTGGGCACTCCCCTCCCCAGATCTTCTCCACACTCCCCGTGCTGAGGGCTGGGGCGAGACGCTGCGTCCCAGGCGCCCTTTGGAGCTGTAGGGGATGGCAGCCAGTTCCACCTCCGAGCCTGCCCCGGACTAGGGCATTTCTCCCCCCAGGAACGGATCTCTGCTCTTGGGGGTCTTGGAAGCTCGGCTATCGAACGTTGGCGTCGGTGGCCAGGGCAAACCTTATAACGTCCCCCCCGATCGTGTTCGCAGGACCAGTGGGTGGGGGAAAACGAAGGTCACGGCTGTGGGGCGCTCGGGGACAGCTCGGTCAGCTGGGCCCCGGCAAACAAGGCGTGTTCGAACACGGCGAAATGCAAAGACCGTCAGCGCACGGCCAGGCCGACAGTGACAGGTGCTGGATCTGCAGAGCCCCTCAACCTGGCACCGGCAGGGCCCACGCATCGTTTTTCCGGGCCCAGGATGAACTTGTAACACCGGCCCCCTCCCACACACCTACCACAACTAATACGTACAAGCTCATGAGGTGGGGTGGGGCCCCCAGGGCCTCCAGGCCCTGGTAATGTGTACTCTTTTCCTTCCTGGGAACCAGGCACTCTGTCGTGGCTGTGCACGTTATTTGCTGTGTGTGCGGTCACGAGTTCAAATCCTGGCTGAGCAGGGTTCGGGAGAAGCAGGGAGATCTGATTCTTTCCCCCTAAGACCAGGATGTTGGGAGCTGAGAGCCGCAGAGAGAGGAAATTAACCCACAGCCTACAGAGGAAAACGGGCCTTCCCTCGGGCCAGAAGGTCCTCGAGAAGTCTGTGTTCCCAGATGCCCGCTCCCCTAGGAGAGGAGGATGAGACATGGCTCATTTGGTGGGGGGGGGCCTCACTAGCACCTTCCATGGCCTGACAAGGCTATCGGAGACCTTCCCCGTTGTTGGGGGTTCAAATCCTGGCAGGAGCCCCTCACTTTGGGGTCACAGGCCCTGAATTGCTCAGCTCCTTCTTCTGCCCAAACCCTGCTGTGAAGTGACACCTCTGGGGGGGTTGCGGGATGCTGTTTTAGGGGACCTCCCATGTGGTACAAGAGGTGGAATGAAAAGGGGGTTCAATGTTGGAAATCCATGCGCTCGCCCCGCCGGCACCGTAACCCGGGGGTCCATACCCTGGGCTTGGGGGGGGGGGGTCAGGCGGTCACAACGTCTTTGCAGGCATTGCCAGTGTTGATGTCCCCTGCCCACGACGGAGGGTGTCTGGGGTGTCTCCGTGCACTGGGCGTATTTGATATTAAACACCCAATGGCAGTCGCATGGTATTGGGGGGGGAGTCACCCCCAGCTTTTCCCGACAGCAGTCTCCCCCCTGGTGTCACAGGGTCTGGTGCCCCCCTAGAGGGCAAAGGCCCCGTGCCCCATTCCCCACCCCCCTGAGCCCTCCAGCCATGGGGCTGGATGGGAGCTGGTGACCCCAAGAGGGGAAAGACCCCCATGCCCTGTTCCCCACACCTCCCAAGGAGCCGACACCCCCTCACAGGGCCCCATGCCCATTCCCTGCCCCCCCTGATGCTTCCGTCTCCAGCCCTGGAGGGGTGAGGCCCCATATACCATGTCCCAGCCCTTTGCGGCAAGGAGACGGGGGTTTGTCGGCACTTGCGAGCATGGCTCTAGCAACCCCTTCCGCCCCCCCCGCCCCAAAAAAATGCCACACAGCTGCTCTGCACGGGCAAAGACTCTTTTATTCCAGGAAGAAGCAAGAGACAACAGGGTCTTGGGAAATCCCCTCCCAACATGGACCTGGGCCCCAGCCCTCCATGGACACGGGATGGGAAAAGGAGCCCAGAGTGTATAATGGATCCGGGGTGGGGGGAGAGGGTGGCAATACCATATCATGGGCCCTTGGGCAGCAGTGGGCGCGAGCTGGGGGGGGGGTTAGTTCTATTTCGCAATCGTTAAGCAATGAGGCAGTTGGTTGCCGAGGGTTTCAGGCCCCCCCTCCCGGGAGGTCCCTGATTCTCTAGCAGGGCAGCAGGGTGGGGACAGCGTCCGGGACCCTGGGAGTGGGGAGGGGGGCAGCCAGTGTGGCCAGAGCCCGGGGGAGCGGCAGAACTCAGTCCCCCACCCAGATGGCTGGCCCACCGCACACCGACGGCTTGGCGTAATGCACGGGCTTTCCTTTATCGCAGGCCACGCAGATCCTCTTCTTGTCCAGGACCCCCTGGTAATTGCAGTTGGGCGAGACCCCCCTCGCCTTGCAGTCCGTAACACTGAAAGGCAAGTTGCTGTAGTGGAAATTCCCGTGATGCAGAGTCCCCCCCCGGCCGCAGACGTTGGTTATCTCTGCCAGATTCCCGTGGATGAAGCTGTTCAGCCCTTTGCAGACGGGCACCGTCATGTTCCTCGCATTCATCATGCGGTTGCAGTAGACGCGGGGGTCGGGGTCCCAGCGGGGTGCGGTGTCGACGTGCTGCCGCTGGAACTTCTCGTATGGCGTCTCCCCCTGGGCCGCGGCCGGCCAGAGGGCGAGCAGCAGCAGGAGGGCCGGACCCACCATCATCTTCCTCGTGGGCTGGAGGGGAGAAAGGGGGCGGTGGGCGTGAGGCGGGGACGCTGACGCGGATGTGCCGGGTGTTTTCAGCACGTCGAAGGCTTGCCCGCCCTGGGGGTTTCACGGCCAAACAGCCCCCGTTCCCCGGTGCATCTGCACCCTGGGCATCGTGGGACTCCAGTCGGTGGAGCCACCTTGGGGCTTGAGTGTCTACCTTGTATTTTAACTTTAGCTTAGGGCTTCTCTTTTTTAAGCCAGGCTCGGATCTGGGGATCGGGTGTCCACCCGGCAGTGTGTGGCCCCGCGTCAAAGTAACCCTAGCCCAGAGCCCCTAGGGTGTGCCCCCCCATACGGCCGCTCTAGCTTTAGGACCATAGTGCATGGTGGGAAACCTTCCCTGCCCGGTACCCAGAAGCTAGCTGACCTGAGTTGAAAGGGGGGCCTCTGTTTTCGGAGGAGAGGGTTGCAGATGATTGGGATACAGGAATAAGGAGAGTTGCCGCCTGGAATTGTGGGATACTCCCGGCTGGCTCCTGGGACCAGTGTCACTAGGGCTCGGACCCGGGGTCCCGGCTTAACTGGAACTCAGCCTCTCCGTGATCCTGGCTCCGAGCCCAGGGCTAGCCCAATGGCAGTGTGGCCGCCTTGCGACTCAGTGTAGACACACCCTGAGACAGTTCCCACGGGAGCGTCAGCATCTTTTTCAAAATGCGGTCGCTTTTGCAGGGCTGGGATCAGTGACACAGCCCCTGATATGCGCCCCTCACTGCAGCATGAGCCTTCCATTGGAAGCCGATTTCCCACCCCCCCCAGCTTTGCAGCTGGCGTGCCCTCGTTCAAGCTGCTCTGAGGGCAGTCGTTAGAGAATCGTCACGCTCCTGTGGAGTCCTGTGACATAGCCCTGATCCCCCCAATGCCTGAGTTGATTTGGGGGCCCCTCTTTCCTGGCTGACTCCCTTGTCTGTGCAGGGGGGGAGGCTGCAGTTATGTTTGCCTCAGTTTCCCCATATGCAAAGCGAGACTCACCTTCTTTGTGCAGTGCCTTGGCATGTAGGGGAGAGACGCGCCTTGTCAGAATATAGCAACATTTCTAATGGCTTTTTAGTGCATTTCCCACCTTTCCCCAATACCTGCTAAGCCTCTGAGCGATCCTGCCTGGGTTATATGTGGCCCCTTCTGCCACGCGCCACAACTCACCCTAGTCCTTGCGCCTGTTTCCTCGGCAGAATGGCTCCAGCTGCTGGCAGAACCGGCTCTTCCTCCCCACTGGCTGCCCGTGAGTCGGTAGGATGGGGAACCAGTGGCAGAGAAATAGCACACAAGATGGATTTCACAATCCAGACCCACCCATCGAAAGGAGAAGTTTTACCCCGCTAGCTGCAGGACAGTCAGGACACGCTTTTCTTGTACTTATCACAACCGTCTGCCCCTTGCTGTGTGGTGGGGTCCCCGTACTGGCCACCTCTGGGGTGGTCGGGGGGTGTGTGGCTATCACTGGACAGAGTCACAGGGCACCGTGGTAAGTGGATTTCCCCATATGATTCCCCAAGCACTGGCCATGAGGGCAGAGCAACCCCTCCTGGGTGCCTGTTCTGCTCTCTGCAGCACCGGTCCCCCTTAGCACCACGTGGGGACATTGGGGTCCAGACTCATTCCAAGGGAAGAATGCCCCCTTCCTCTCATCTGCTGACAAAGTGCACTCCCTGGGATTACTGACCCAAATTTCGGGTCATTTGACCAAGGGGCCCCTGGGAAAAAAGGCCGGCTCTGCTCAGAGTTGACGTATTTTTGCCACATTTTCTTTTTTTGCCCGTCCCCAGGGCTGACACCCCGGCTCCGATCCTGGAGCCCCCAGTGAGTGCCTGGCCCCCCTCCAGCTCTTTGGGGAGCAGAAATCGGAACCTCGCAAGCACGAGAGTTTGATTCTCCAGGGCGGCAGATCCCGTGAGTTGCCACGTCCCGCTTGGCAGAGGTGCGGGTTTGGCAGCAACCAGCATTTTGGAAGGGCGCCTGATACCCCCGGGCAACCGGAAAGCTGCATTCGTGATGCTTAATTATCATTGAGTATTTACCAGCTTCCCAGGCATTGCCATCGCCTCACTCAGAAATCTGCAGGGGCATCAGCTTTCCCAAAGGAGCGTCTCCTCTCGGGGCTTTGGTGGTGAGTAAATGGTCGATGCCCATCACCTGGCTCTGGTGGGGCAATACAGACTGGACTTCCAGTGCAGAAAAGATTTTGGCTTTAGAAACCCGAGCGACACTTGGATGCACAGGTTCCAGGGCCAGACAGGACCATGGTGATCTAGTCCACTGGCTCCCAACCTTTTTGGCTCGAGGGCCACAAATATCATTTTTACAGCCCTGAAGGGCCCTCAGTCTATCAGCTCATAAGAAACGTACGGATGTAGACACGATTAAGGACAACAAATCACTATGTATTGAAAGGAAACCTTTTGATGCTACGGTGCTTATTTTTACATTCACTATTTACACCTACAGATGACTCGCCAGGTGTCACACGCTCACGGACAAAGCGCTAGTGTAGACGGGTGACTGTCACTACACACTGAACACATGGCCTGGCAGCTAAGTCACGGTTGGTGGCCTGCTGAGTGCTGGTCAAACCCTAAGGCCCTGCAGCTAGACCGAAGGAATTAAGGGAGGAGGCTGCCTCCTTCATCGTCTCCCGTCCCCCTGGCTGCAGCAAGGAAACCGCACATGTCCTGTAGTCCTGTGTGATCCCCCTGGGTTCTAAGGCAGTGGCTCCCTTCTGCAGCCAGGGGGTCGAGAGATCAGTGTTCCCCTCCCTCTGGCTCCAGCAGGGACCCCAGAACCTCGGGACCAAGGCAGAGCACTTTGCCGTGCTCCCTGAAAAAGCCAGGGGGAAGCGAGCACTGATCCCCCGTCCTCTCGGCTACAGCAAGGAGCCTGAGCCGATCTTGTAGCCCCAAAGCAACACGCTCCGCCTGGGTCCTTAGACAGCGGCTCCGTTCTGCAGCCAGCAGGAGGGGAGCTGCGGGCCACTTTGGAAGCCCCCACTGGCCACTTTTGGCCCCCGGGGCATAGGTTGGGAACCCCTGTCACAAGGTATTGTCCAATCCCATGGGACTCATTTCTAAAAGCAACATGACACAAACTATTTCACAGGGCTCATCTCCCCCTTCACTCCCCTGGCACCCTAAAAACCAACCTGTCCATGGCATGGCCAGCGGCTCCTCTCCTGGGCCTGGCTGCCTAAAGCATCCAGCTTCCCTCCCCATCCCGAGAGGCCAACTCACCGGCACTTTTCTTCTTCCTCGCATTTACAGGCTGCGATTTTCAAAGGGCTTTGAAACACTCACTTCCCAAGGGTCATTTCAATTCCTCCAGCAGCTTGGGCAGTGACATGATTGACCATGGAAAGCAAGAAAGAAAGACATTTAGAAAAACGAGGCAAGGAGAGGCAAAAAACGTAGCGGGTATGGCCATGTTATTCTTTTAATTCCTAGTTTCTTCACGTTTCTCCGGCTCTTTTGGCCCCAAAGTGCAGTCCAGGCACTGTGCAATGGCAGGCAACAGAAACATGGAAAGGGTTTGCATATGTCCCCAGCGAGAGCTCGAAAGATGTTCCTAGGATGCCTGGGCTCGAGCTGGATAAAAGGGATGCTCACGGCAGGAGCATCAGCGGGGTGCTGAAAAAGTGTGGGGTGTCCCCGTGTGCCCCCTTGCTGCCAACTGTGCCACGCCAGGTGTGATCCACTTCAATTTCCCCTATGGGGGCAGCAACAGGTTCATTTTACCAGCCGGGAGCAGGGAGAGACCAACAGGTACTAACCAAAGACCCTGTCCCCTTGTGACACTGAGACAGGAGTGGAATAGTGATAAACGGGCCATACGGCCCCCACCTCGGCTCGGGTCCAACTCGTGATGTCACCACAGCAAAGGCCCCAGGGAGGCTGGTCTCCTGGGGCTAGAGTCACACAGGTCCCTCAGTGGCAATTAGGGGTCTAAATCCCAGAATAGGGCTTGGAAAGACCCTGTACAGCTGCCACCGAGCCCTCTAGGCACCTACACTTGCTCTGTGCCTATGGGTTTGCTGTGAAATTCACTGGGGCCCGCATGCGGTTGTCCAGAGATAGGTCTCCAGAGGCCCCACCCCAGAGCCAGGCGCTGACCGGGGCAAGGCAGGTGTCTCTCCACCTAACTGGCGGCTGCTGATGGACCGAGTCCCTGCAAAATGGGGGGGAAGAGAAGGATAATCTTTCTCAGACCTTTGAGCCCCGTGGCCAGGGCACTCGACAGGGGTGTGGGAGACCCCCAGAGCAAATCCATCAGGGTCTCACCTAGGGTGACCAGGTGTCTGGGTTTTATTGGCTTCTGTGAACCTTGGGAAATGTTTCATCATCAAAGGCTCCTTGACAAGGGGCGACGATAAGGACGAAGGGGCGAGTCGAGGAAATCTCTCAGGGGAGGGGATGCAAAATCCCCCTACTCCAGCTGCCCCAGGAGGGGGGGACCTTAGTCTGGCTGGTCGCCTCTTCGCAGGCACATCACAGACCCACCCTGGACAAAGGAGGGACGTTCAGCGTCGTGTGTGTGCTTGTTTGGAGCAAATGCTGTGAGCATGGGGAAACCCTTGGAGGGATCTGAAGGGCCCATCCCTGGCCCATGCCCTGGTCGGAGTGAAGGGGCGAGCTGGTGTTTGTCTTGCCTTCCTCTCCCTCTTTCTTTTTTGATTCCTGCTCCCTGAGCACAGCATCAAGAAGGAAAAGAGGGAATGTTTTTCCTCAGCCTGTGTGCACTGCTAACGAGGGAGCTTCAGAGCAGCTCTAAACGGCTTTAACTTCAAAGCTTCCGGCGAAAGCCTAGTGCCATCCATGCCACTGATTGGAAACCAGTCCGCTGGGAAAATGCCCTGGTTTAAAGGGATGTCCCAATTTGGTGAAGGCTGAAGTACAGGTTAACAAAGGAAGCCAGGGAGCTGCTACTGGGGCAAAATTGGGTCAGAAAGGCGGTTGCAGAGGCTGTTGAAAGAAATCAGGAGGCCTTGTACAGGCAGGCAAAGGTGAGGTTATCGATTGCAACACCACCGAGATCGTTTGTGTGGGCCCGGAGCCCGGGGAGGGGAAGAGAGAATTTTGCGCTGCAGAAAAGCAGAAGTAATCGTAGTTGTTGAAGTTGAATTTAAGGACCTGGGTTGGTGCCAGTTTAATTAAGCTACTCAGCACAATCCAGTTCCAGGCAGCTGTGGTTTGAAAGACAGAGATCCCCCAGGCGGCCGCGCCATGGGAAGAACCTGTAAAAAGTAGAGAATCAATGCTGGGAGCATCCAGGGGGAAATTGGCACGTGTTGAACACCACCATGGCCTCATTGGTGTGGGGCAGATGGGCGGAGCAGACTTTCTCATCTGCCTAGGGGCCCGAGCAAACTTGGCCGGTGGAAGTTTGCGGGCGGGACAAGCGTAGATGAATCATAGAATCATAGACGGTTAGAGTTCAAAGGGTCCTCAGGAGGTATCTAGTTCAACCCCTACTAAAAGCAGAACTAACCTCAACTAAATCATCCTAGTCAGGGCTTTGGCAAGCCGCAGCTTAAAAATCTCTAAAGATGGAGATTCCACCACCTCCCTACGTAACCCATTCCAGTGCTTCACCACCCGCCTAGGGAAAAAGCTTCTCCGAATATCCAACCTAGACCTCCCCCACTGCAACTAGAGACCATTGCGCCTTGTTCTGTCAACTGCCACCACTGAGAACAGCCTCGCTCCATCCTCCCTGGAACCCCCTTTCAGGTAGTTAAAGGCTGCTATCAAATCCCCCCTCATTCTTCTCTTCTGCAGACTAAACAAGCCTAGTTCCCTCAGCCTCTCCTCATAAGTCTTGTGCTCCAGCCCGCTTATCATTTTTGTGGCCCTCCACTGGATTCTCTTCAATTTGTCCACATCCTTGCTGTAGTGGGGGCCCAAAACTGGACACAATACTCCAAATGCAGTCCCACCAATGCCGAATAGAGGGGAATAATCACTTCCTGCAATTAGCGGGCAGTGCTCCTACTAATGCAGCCGAATATGCCATTATCCTTCTTGGAAAGCAGGGCACACTGTTGACTCATGTCCAGCTTCTTATCTACTGTAACCTCAGGTCCTTTTCTGCAGAGCTGCTGCCTAGCTTGTCGGTCCCCCGTCTGTAGCTGTGCATGGGATTCTTCTGTCTTAAGTACAGGACTCTGCACTTGTCCTTGTTGAACCTCATCAGATTCCTTTTGGCCCAATACTGCAATTTGTCCAGGTTCTTCTGTATCCTATCCCTCCCTTCCAGGGTATCTACCACTCCCCCTAGCTTGGTGTCATCTGCAAACTTGCTGAAGGTGCAATCCACCCCATCCTCCAGATCATTAATAAAGATGTTGAACAAAACCGGCCCTAGCACCGACCCCTGGGGCGCTCCACTTGTGACCGACTGCCAGCTAGACATGGAGCCATTGATCACTACTCGTTGAGCCCTATGCTCTAACCAGCTCTCTATCCATTTATAGTCCATTCATCCAGCCCATACTTCTTTAACTTGGTGATAAGAATACAGTGGGAGACTGTCTCAAAAGCTTTGCTATAGTCAAGGTATATCATGTCCACCACTTCCGCCACATCCACAGAGCCAGTCACTTCTTCATAGAAAGCAATCAGGTAGGTCAGGCATGACTTTTCCTTGATGAATCAATGTTCATTGCTCCTGATCACCTGCCTCTCTTCCAAGTGCCTTAAAATGGTTTCCTTGAGGACCTGCTCCATGATTTTTCCAGGGATTGAGGTGAGGCTGACTGGTCTATAATTCCCTGGTCCTCTTTCTTCTCTTTCTTGAAAATGGGCACTATATTTGCCTTTTTCCTGTCACCAGGGATCTCCCCCAATTGCCACAAGCTTTCAAAGATAATAGCCAATGGCTCTGAAATCACATCAGCTAACTCCCTCAGCACCCTCGGGTGCAGTACATCTGGCCCCATGGACTTGTGTATGTCCAGCCTTTCTAAATAGTCTTGGACCTGTTCCTTCAGCACTGCGGGATGTTCATCTCCTTCCCATTCTGTGCTGCCCAGTGCAGTAGTCTGGGAGCTGACCTTGTCTGTGAAGACAGAGGGAAAAAAGGCATTGAGTACCCCAGCTTGCTCCATATCCTCAGTTACTAGGTTGCCTCCCCCATTCTGTAAGGGGCCCACACTTTCCCTAATCTTCCTCTTGTTGCTAACATACCTGCAGAAACCCTTCTTGGTCCCCTACACGTCCCTTGCTAGCTGCAACTCCAGTTGTGCTTTGGCCTTCCTGATTTCATTCCTGCATATTCGAGCAGTATTTTTATAATCCTCCCTAGTCATCTGACCAAACTTTCACTTCTTGTAAGCTTCTTTTTTGTGTTTAAGTTCACCAAAGACTTCTTTGTTAAGCCAAGCTGGGCGCCTACCACACTTGCTGTTCTTTCTGCACATCGGGATGGTTTGTTCCTGTGCCCTCAATAAGGTTTCTTTAAACTACAGCCAGCTCTCTTGGATTCCTTTCCCCCTCATATTAGCCTCCCAGGGGATCCTGCCCATCAGCTCCCTGAGGGAGTCAAAGTCTGCTTTTCTGAAGTCCATGGTCCGTATCCTGCTGTTCTCCTTTCTTCCTTTTGTCAGGATCCTGAACTCAACCATCTCATGGTCACTGCTGTCACCCACTTCTACTTCCCCTACCAAATCTTCCCTGGTTGTGAGCAGCAGGTCAAGAGCAGCACGGCCCCTAGTTGGTTGCTCCAGCACTTGCACCCGAAATTGGTCCCCAACACTCTCCAAAATCTTCTTGGATTGTCTGTGCTCTGCTGTGTTGCTCTCCCAGCTGATGTCAGGGTGATTGAAGTCCCCCATGAGAACCACGTCCGCTGGGTCATTTCTGAGGCAGACGTGTCTGTACCCACAGGTGTAGCAGTGACGTGTCCACACCTACGGGGACGGACGTCCCTCGCTGCCTGCATTTTCCGTAAGGCCACTCGACAGCTGTGGTCCCTTCGGATCCCCGTCAGCGATATGTTGGTGGGAGGAGAGGGGATCTGAGAAATACGTCATTAGCTCTTCTCCCTCCCTGACGTATTTCTCAGATCCTCTCTCCTCCCACCAACATATTGCCCACGGGGATCCAAAGGAACCACAGCTGCCAAGTGGCCTTACGGGAAAACCAAGGCAGCAAGGACCCTCCGTCACACCAGGCACGGGCCCATCACCCTACGCCTGTGGGTACTGACACATCAGCCAACGGACACACCGTCCGGGCCTCCTCTGTGCCGGTCCTGCCCGCAAACTTCTACGCACCAAGTGTGCCCAGACCCCTAGGTGGACAATAAAGTCTGCTCCGCCTGTCTGCTGCACAGCGATGAGGCCAGGGTGATGTTCAGCATGTGCCAACTGCCCCCCCCGGATGTTCCCGGCACTCATTCCCCCCTGACTTTTTACAGGTTCTTCCCATGGCATGACTGCATGAGGGGTCTCTGTCTTTCAAACCACTGCTAGCTGGGACTGGATTGTGCTGAGTAGCTTAATTAAGCTGGCACCAACCCAAGTATTTTAATTCCGCTTCACCCACTGTGATTTCTTCTGCTTTTCTGCGGCACAAAATTCTCTCTTCCCCTCCCCGGGCTGCGGGCCCACACAAACAATCTCGGTGGGGGAGCTGTGTCACAATCGCTAACCGCAGCTTTGCCTGCCTGTGCAAAGGCTGTTTCCTGCTTGCTTTCAACAGCCTCCACCTTGGCCTCTGTGCCCAGGTTTTGCCCCACTAGCAGCTCCCTGGCTTCTTGTGTTATCCTGCACTTCAGCCTTCACAAACCTGGGACATCCCTTTAAACCAGGGACCCCTAATTTTCCAAGCGGATTGGTTTCCAATCAGTGGCACAGACGACATTAGGCTTTCGGAGGAAGCTTTGAGGCTAAAGCCGTTTAGAGCCGCTCTGAATCTCCCTCGTTAGCAGCGCACACAGGTTGGTGAAACACAGTTCCTCTTTTCTTTCACTGACACTGCACAATTGTGAGTGACTTCTCCTTCTTTTTCACTGAAGGGCTGCCAGGAGCAGGCAGCTGGGAGAGAAAAGAAATTTCAGACGTCCAGCTCAATTTCCAGTAAATGCTGCTGGGCCTTTTGACACAGAAACTGGGTCCCCCTCCAGAAAATCAAACCCGGCCTCCCAGGCGCCATTGCGGGAAACAAGCGGCTCCGAAATGGCTCTGAAATACTCAGAGTTATCGGCCCAGGTGCAAATGTGAAAGGGAAACCAACTCAGGGGCTCTTTATGGGTGTTATTGCAAATTAAGAAACGAGCGAACGTTGAAAAGCAATTAAGCGGCTCACTGAGGCTAACTCCTTATCAAGTCTATTAAAGCAAGCAAACATCAGCCACCAGATTTATCAAACCCAGATTACACCCGGAGCTGTGTCAGCAAAGGGCCAAGCCTGCTGACCCGAATCAACCATCCATCAGGTCATTAAGGGAGGTTTTTAAAGGTTTTTCGTTGCCTAGTGAAATCAAAGGGAGTGAGGCAGCCAGAGGTTTTGGCAATCCCCCTAGCTGCCTAAAAGCCTTTCAAAGTCTGGCCCTCCATGGACGGAGGCGTGGGGGTGATTCACGGTTCTTCCAGTTACCAACCCAGGAGGTTTAAGGAGGCCTGGTTAAGCGCTCAGCCTTTGGACAATAGCTGGACACCTCGGCCGCTGCCGCACACACACGGTCTGTCTACAAGCCGCGGGGATGCACAACTCAGCTGCTGCAGACGTACCAGGGCTAGTTCGATCAGAGCCCGCTTGGGAACATCTGCACCTGCTGCCCCGATTCTGCCTGGTCGTTGGCTCACTGCCCGGACTCATTGCCCTGCTTGGGATAGGACAGCGTCAGTCGCTCTGACTCCCCGTTTCCAGAGGAGAGGGGTCGCCCGCGGGAGCTGGCACCCGAGGACACTCTGGTTCTCTGGCTGTGCCTAGAAGAGGTGTGCTGACAGCAGCACCAAGCACACAAGGCCAAGAGCAGGGAGAGGAGCTGAGAACAGACACGATCAGTGCATGGCACAGGCTCCCCATAACCTCTACCTGACGTTCGGCACACGCGTGGGCAGCTGTTGCCCCGCGACGCTGCCTTTAGGGAGCAGGAATCAGAAAAGAAAGAGGGAGAGGAAGGCGAGACAAACAGCAGCTCGTCCTTCACTCTGATCAGGGCACGGGCTGGGGAGTGGTCGTTCAGATCCCCCCAGGAGTTTCTCTGGGCTCACAGCTTTTCTCCAAACAGACACCTGACGCTGGGCGTCCCTCCTGTGTCCAGGGTGGGTCTGCGATGTGCCCATGAAGAGGTGACCAACCACACTAAGGTCCCCACCTCTCCTGGCGCAGCCGGAGTAGGGGGCATTTACTTCTCCCCCTCTGAGAGATTTCATCGATTTACCCCATCGTCCTTATCATCGCCCCTTGTCGAAGAGCCTTGGATGATGAAACACTTCCCAAGGTTCGAAGGAGCCTATAAAACCCAGACACCTGGTCACCCTACGTGTTGCAGAGACCCCCATGGATTTGCTCTGGGGGTCTACCGCACCCCCGTCGAGTGCCCTGGCCACGGGGCTCAAAGTTCTGAGAAAGTTTCTCCTTCTCTTCCCCCGTTTTGCAGGGGCTCTGCCCGTCAGCAGCCACCAGTTAGGTGGAGAGACGCCTGCCTTGCCCTGGTCAGCGCCTGGCTCTGGGGTGGGGTGTCCGGACACCTGCCGTGGGGGAGCCGTGTGCAGGTCCTGGCGAATTTCACAGCAAACCCTAAGGCACGGAAGAAGTGTCGGCACTTAGAGGCTCGTTCTGGGCTTTAGGCCCCTAATTGCCACTGAGGACCCTGAGCCCCTGCGTGACTCTAGCCCCAGGAGACCAGCCGCTCTGGGGCCTTTGCTGTGGTGGCGTCACGAGTTGGACCCGAGCCGAGGTGGGGGCTGTATGGCCCGTTTATCACTATTCCACTCCTGACTCGGTGTCACAAGGGGACAGGGTCTTTGGTTAGTACCTGTTGGTCTCTCCCTGCCTCCGGCTGGTAAAATGAACCTGTTGCTGCCCCCATAGGGGAAATTGAAGTGGATCACACCTGGCGTGGCACAGTTGGCAGCAAGGGGGCACACGGGGACGCCCCACACTTTTTCAGCGTCCCGCTGATTCTCCTGCCGTGAGCATCCTCTTTATCCAGCTCGAGCCCAGGCATCCTAGGAACATCTTTCGAGCTCTCGCTGGGGACATATGCAAACCCTTTCCATGTTGCCATCGCCTGCCATTGCACAGTGCCTGGACTGTGCTTCGGGGTCAAAAGAGCCGGAGAAACGGGAGGAAACTGGGAATTAAAAGAATAACATTGCCACACCCACTATGTTTTTCGCCTCTCCTTGCCTCGGTTTTCTAAGTGTCTTTCTTTCTTGCTTTCCATGGTGAATCGTGCCCCTATCCAAGCTGCTGCAGGAATTCAAATGGCCTATGGGAAGTGAGAGTTTCAAAGCCCTTTGAAAATCGCAGCCTGTAAAAGGGAGGAAGAAGAAAAGTGTCGGCGAGCTGATGGCGATGGAGGCTCCCGGGACTGGGAGGGAAGCTATGTGCTTCAGGTAGCTAGGCGTAGGAGAGGGGCCACAGGCCATGCCATGGAAAGTTTGGTTTTGGGGAGCCGGGGGAGCAAAGGGGGGAGATGAGCACTGTGAAATAGTTTGTGTCGTGTTGCTTTTAGAAATGAGTCCTGTGGGATTTAGGAAAAATGTTGCCTCGTTCCGTGGATGCGGAAAGGCAACGGGGCCGGAGCGAATGTTCCTCCGTTGGCTCCTGAATTAGGAGCTGGGGCCGTTATTGAAATCTTAGGGAAGGGAGGAGAAAGTGTTTATTGCATTTCAGGACAGAACATTACACCAAGAATCCTTCTTAATGGTGGTGGTTTTTATGAATGGACCCAATCATCCGCACCTCCGTGTTAATGCCTCTTTTGTGCTCTGGGGCCACTCCTGCTACCAAAGCTTAGAGATTAGCGCTATGGAAAGCAGCAAACTGAGGCTAGATTACAACATTTGCCCTGGAACAGCGTTTCCCCAGGGGCAGGATGTGTATCCCTGTTGGGGGCATGAACATCTAACCTCAGAGGAATGAAGAGTCTCCTCGGGTGTTCTCCAAAATCTCAGATTTCATTTAGGGAAAAAAAGAAAGGAAAAAGTCAGCCTGTAGCTATTATGGGTGAGAACGAAAGCGTCCAAATGGGACCTGAGAGCGACTGAGGCAGCCAAGTCTGCTTGAGTTTGCAGGGAGCCTGTAACCGCAGCTTCAGGTGGGAACAGCCCTGTTCATTTCCCTGTACCCTAGCTGCAGTGTCGTCTAACGGCCCACGGGAAAAGGGGCGAGAGCGCCACATGCCATCCTCAACCCCCTCTGATCTAGCCACTGGGACAAATGGAAGGGGTGCCTAGGAGGTGTTGCTCTATATCCCGTTCCTTGGCACAGACACACCCCGCAGCCAGCTGGGATGGGATTCCACACGGTGTCTTGGAGGGAAAAGACCCAGCAGCCCGTTGCCCAAGCTCTGTGGAGGAGCCGGTCACCCTGATCTGGAGCTAGATTGGGGAGCGGGAGGTGAAGGAAGGAAGGTGTGAGTGTCCAAGTGGCCCCACTCAGCAGCTGAAGGGGGGGGCATGGCATTTGCTGGGCTTTGCATTTGCATGAGTACAATTAAGTGCTCAGCATCTGGCATAGGTGCACCAGGGGCCGAGCATGCTGGGAAATGGTCAGTGTGTGTGTGTGTGTCTGGTATTGAAGTCACTTCGGGGTTACCGGCAGGGGACTGACATGTTGGCCTGCGATTGTATGGACAGCAAGTTTGCAGATGACACTAAGCTGGGGGGAGTGGCAGATACCCTGGAAGGGAGGGCTAGGAGATAGAGTCACCTAGACACATTGGAGGACGGGGCCAAAAAAATCTGATGAGGTTCAACAGGGACAAGTGCAGAGTCCTTCACTTAGGATATTAGAATCCCATGCACAGCTACAGACTGGGGACCGACGAGCTAGGCAGCAGTTGTGCAGAAAAGCACCTGGGGTTACAGTGGATAAGAAGCTGGATATGAGTCAGCAGTGTGCCCTGGCTGCCAAGAAGGCTAACGGCATATTGGGCTGCATTAGTAGGAGAGGTGAGGGAACTAGGCTTGTTTAGTCTGCAGAAGAGAAGAGTGAGGGGGGATTTGATAGCGGCCTTCAACTACCTGAAGGGGGGTCCAGGGAGGATGGAGCTAGGCTGTTCTCAGTGGTGGCAGATGACAGAACACGGAGCAATGGTCTCAAGTTGCAGTGGGGGAGGCCTACGTTGGACATTAGGAAAAAGTTTTTCCCTAGGCATGTGGTGAAGCAGTGGGATGGGTTACCTAGGGAGGTGGTGGAATCTCTGTCCTTAGAGGTATTTAAACTGAGGCTTGACAAAGCCCTGGCTGGGATGGTTTAGCTGAGGTTGGTCCTGCTTTGAGCAGGGGGTTGGACTAGATACCTCCTGAGGCCCCTTCCAGCCCTCACCTTCCATGATTCTATGGCAGCAGATCTGTGCTTAGCCTGTTCAGATAAAAAATTCGCCCTCACCTAAACTGAGCCCAGCAAGGTGGGCGGCGGGAGGCTCCAGCATTGCAAGGGCAGCAGGGATGGGGCGAGAAGCCTCCTGCGGAGATTGCGCCAGTCCTAGTGAAGGGCTCCTCTCAGGCCGGGATTAACTCTCTCCTCCCACTGTTAAAAGGTAGAATTAATGACTCCTTGGGGAGTCTTTTGTTTGTTAAAAGCCGGGACATGGCTCCCGTGTCAGCAGAGGGTTTGCTCCTGAGCCGAAATTCACTAAGAGCTGCGTCACAAGGGAAACTGGCAAACCTTGGCTGACAACCACAGAAATAGCCAGCAGCGGATGGCGTCTGCAGACGGCGGTAGCCGATGCGGGAAGATCCGGAGGTGGTGGGAGACAGGAACGATGGAGGCCTGGTCAAGCCTGCGTCCAGCAGAAGGCTGCAGAAGGGAACTGGCAGAGCCCCGACCGAGAGGTGGACATTGCAACTAGGATGATCAGAACAGGGGAAAGCAAGAAGGGGAGGCGGGGAGTGAAGGACAGGCCTCCGTACACTGGGGTGGGATCAGCTCAGTGAATTCGTGAATTCTCTTTGGCAAACCGGGGCTGTGTTACTTCCTTCCTGTTCTTAAAAAGTTTAGTTTCTAGACTCACACTCTGTGCTTGCCCGAGGGGAAGTGTTGCCCTTTGGGCACCCGGGGATAGTGTGGGATTTCCCAGGTGACTGGGTGGGGGCTGGCGTTGGTTCGGGGTGGGATCATTGTCAGGGACCCCTAGATGTAGAACCCGGCCCGTGCTGCATCCGGCTCTGCCTGGCAGAAGGCTTGCACCCAGATGCCCTCAGCTCCGAAGCTAATTGGAAAAAGCGAAGCAGCCAAGCTCGTCTTTCATTCCTCTCCGGCTGGTGGACAGGTTTGCCCCATGCGCTACAACCGTGGGTCGCTTTTCTCGGGCTGCAGTTTGTGAAGCCAGCCGGGCAGTGTCCCAGCATCCATCTCTGCCCCACGGGCGCCCCACCCGTGATGCAACGTTCACACAAACGAAAGGGAGAAACGCGGCGTGAGTAACTTTCTCTCACGCCTCAGGGAACGTCACTGGTGCGAAGCTGCTTACATGGAGCTGGACACGTTGGTCCAAGGAAGTTCTGGAAGCATTTCAAATACCACTAGGGACATTGGGTGGGGTCTGAAAGGCAGAGAAGTAATTGCAGCTCCCCCACCCTACCGTGCGAGAGGAGAGCACACCAATTGTGAGCTGGGGCGTGATTTGCTCGTGCACTCGCACGAGTACCCATAGCAACGCATCATTGCCAGCCCAGTCTATGCCGGCCAGGAAAGGGTTTCCCAGCCCAGTTAGCTACACAGCCCTTCGAGATCATTCGGGTAGATGGCAGAGTCGCGTCCCTGTGTTGGGTAATCCTAGCCGCTGTCCTGATGAGACTGGGCCTCATTAAACCCTAGGTGTCCGTGCTGGGGTGCCCCGGGAACGCTGCGGGGCGCAGCCAGCCTAGACTCTGCCCCTCACAGTCTCCACACACCTGACCCTGGTCTCGGAGGGTCAGCCCCCCACTCCACCCCAGCTCCCCCATGGGAACCTCGGGACGGGACCGTGGGGAGTCCCCACACGCCCCCCAAGGGATCGTGCATCTGCCTTGCAGTCAGCAGCGATTCACAGCCCACGTGGGAGTCAGACTGGTTTATTCATCCCCAGGATCGCAGCCTAGAGAGACTCTGTTAGCAGATTAATTAGAAGTTACAGCAGCAACCACCTGAGGAGCCCCAGAGCCCCACTCTCGCACCCTACAATCCTGGCCCTTCCCACCAGCCATCCCCCAGAGCCGTCCCTTTGCCCCTTCCCAGTCCTTTGCCTCCTTCCCAGACAAGGAGTCCACCCCTCCTGGTCTCTGCCTGCTGTCCCGGCCAGGTCTGCGGATGTGTGGCTGGGGAAGGCCCATCCGACCCCCTTCCCCCCCCGTGGTCTCTGCAATGATCACACACCCGGGTCCCATCACCGAAATACATGAGTAACATATGGGGAAACTGAGGCGCACACACACAGGACTCAGAGAAAGCCCCATGAATGTCTCCACTTCGTCATAGCATCCACTAGAAAACACTACCCTGAAATACACCTGACAGCCAGCCCCGGTTCTTAGCGGTACCCCGAGGCAGCGAGCAAGTCCTGAGCTATTCCTGGAGGCGCCCCCTTTTAGATCACTGGTTAGAAGGCGGCAGGGGGACCTCAGTTGGCGGGCTGGGGTTGTCGCTGAATTTCATGTCACGGCAGAACAAGACTCTTTCCATGCCCAGGCCCAGATGATACTGCCATATGTACATTTTCTGCCTGGGCTGCAGGGTCAGGTTGACGGACTCTTCCACCTCGGTGGCTTCGCTCCAGTTCTCCTGCTCCGTGTTGACGCTTCTCCCGCCGTACTCAGTGGTGAGGGAGAACTGGTACTTGGCAATCGCTTTGGTGAGGGCACCCGCCTGGTATGACGCTGAGATGCTCACGTTCCAGTTGTGCTCTATTCTGCTCATCTTCTCCTTGGTGTAGCCCACCTTCTTGGTGATCTTCTTGTTCCAGGTGATGGGGGTGGTGGAATCATTGGAGATGGTCTTGATGGCCTCCCAGGTGCCATAAGCTGAGCCATGGGTGATGGCCAACCCACCAGGAAGGAAGTTGACCACGTCAGGGTGGAAGGAGTAGGTGACGGCATTAGTGTTCTCGTGGAAATTGGTGGTGCGGTAATACTGGATCCCCCATTTGTCATGGGGCTTCATGAAGTAATAATAGTCTTTGATGCCCCAGTAATAGAGGCCGTCTCGGCAGGACGGGTGGAGGCTGTACTCCACGGCATCCGAATCGGTGGTCATGTTGGCGACCCTGCGGTAGACCCCCTTGCTCTGGAAGATGATGTAGAAGTGCCCCAAGGCGGAGAGATAATGGTCTCCTCCCTGGCAGTTGGGGTGGAGATTGTACACCACGGCGTCCGCATCCGTGTTCATGTTGGATACCCGGCGATAGGCCCTTCCTTTGATGACGTAGAAGAGGTTGTCCTCATGGGCCAGGTAGTACTCCCCGCCCTGGCAGGAGGGGTGCAGACTGTACACGATCAGATTGTTCCCTTCCTTGAAATTGGTGGCCCTCATGTAGCAGCCCAGGTCCGAGCGGACGATGTAGTAATATTCCTTCACCCCGCAGAAATCGACCCCCGGGGCTTTGCTCTTGGGGACTATGGCAGGCATGGCGAGCGATGGGCCCTGGAAGAGGAAATCGTTTCATTCTATTAATTATTTGTGTTGCAGCAGCACCTAGAGGCCACAAGTGGGATCAGGGCCCTATTCTGCAAGGCGATTCACAGAGAGGGCCCCGGCTGGGAGGAGATTACAATCTACAGACGCCAGCGCGGTGGGGTGTACAGATCCTCCAGTGGGCGGGACACGGTCAGCGAGCTGCTGCGGGCTCCGTCCTCCCTTCCCCACGACTCCGGCAATGGAGGGTGGGGATAAAAGGACAGAGCCGGCTCAGCTAGAGGCTGACGGGGAATGGGAGATTTCCAGGTCTCTCTCGGCGGGAGGGTCCAGCTGGGGCCAGGGGGAAGGTGCCCCTGATGTGGCGCTGACGTTCTTTTGCTTTGCTGCTGGTGGGTCATCTGCGGTGGTGGAGACGGCTGGGGCCCTGCCCAAGGGGGGCCCCAGCCAGATAATCCCCCCTTTTGTTTCTTTACACCTGACTGAGGCGTTGGTAGTGGTTTGTCCAGTGGCGGGAAAGAGCTGGGTTACAGAAGGACAGAAAAAGGAGGGATTGTTCTGTCCCCTTTGCAGATGGGAAACTGAGGCACAGGGGGCAGGATGTGCAAAGTGGCGAGTGTTTTGGGGGGCTGACCTGAGGCAGCTTAGAGGGAACCGGTGTTCGGTAAATGCTTGGTGCCCCCCCTCTGAAAATCACGTCCCTTTGAGGGTCCTTAAGGCCCCCAAACTCCCTCCTTGTTTGGAAAGTGGCGGCCGTATTCCAGCTGAGCTTTTCAAAGCCACCTAGGGGAGCTGGATGCCCGGGTCCAGATCATCTGAATGGGAACGAGGCATCCAAATCCCTTAGGCTCTTTACAAATCTGAGCCCATGGCAACGGGTTTGCAAACGTTTTTCATTGGCAGAGACCTAAAAACTGCCAAAGGGTGGTGCAGGCCTCTTTGGACATCTTAAACCTTGTCTATGGGCCCCAGTGGTCTGCGGATCCCCAGATCCCATGAAACCACTGCTCCGGTGTCTTCACCGAAGGACGATTCTTCCTCTCCTCATCTTCCTCCGCCTAGCGGGCTGATGGGTTCCCAGGATTTTCTATATGGCACATTTTGTCGGCCGGGAATTTCTTCTTTTCTCAACTGAGTATTTTAAATTACTCCTCCCGGGGAAATCATGTCGTGGAAGAAGAAGGGGTCTTTCTGGGGGGGGTTAGACATATGGACCCAGACTCTCCTGAGCCTCTATGGCAGGATTTCCTTATAGAAAAGGAGGCGAGGGAGTAGCTAAAGGGCGTTTGACTCCACTTCCCCCAGTAGCCTAGGAAGACGGTCGCCTGCTGCCCAGGGGAGATTCGCACTCATGGCTCCACCGACGTTAGCAGCTGCATGGGGCCACCCATGCGCCTGAGACGCCAGCCCGGGGCTCCTGGGGGCTGCCCACGCTCGGTGGCCGTGGTGGGAAATGTCCCCAACATTTGTGGCCAGGGGAAAGGAGCAGAGTCCTCATTGTGAGCGGGGGTGGGGAGATATGGACAAGCTGGCCCATGGCTCGACCTACGTCCCTCCTGGCTGGCTTTGGGGCTTCCAGATACTTCCCTAGGACTCCTCCTTCTCATCATCCCTTCAGGGTCCCCTCTCCCCTGAGACACCCCCAATCCCTTCCCAGGAAGTCCCCTTCTCCCAGTTCCTTCAGGACCCCCTTCTCGGGGACTCCCCTTCCCCCATTCCCATAGGGTCCTGCTCCTCCTTGGACAATTCCAATCTCCTGCCGAAGACCCGCGTTTCCTGCCATATCCTCTGGATTCCTCCTCCCCTGGGACTCCTCAATCCCCTCTCCTCCAGGGGTCCCCTGACTGCAGCATGGCCAGTGGCTTAATTGCACATGCAGCTCAATTTTAAGAGAGGAAATTCCCCCACTGGCTACCTGGCTGGACTAAAAGCAAGGCCAGAGACAGACAGACAGGCCTGTGTGTATGCAGAAAATGTGCTGCGCTTACCTTCGCCTCGGAGGCTTGTATTGACAGCAGCCCTGTCCGTTAGCGAGAGGGACCTGTGCACCTCGCTCACCAGCCTTTACTTGTTGCATGCCTTTTCCGGCTCTGGTGTGGTAATCGCATTACACACCAGTGTGGTCATGACAGCACGATCTGCCTGTTCCAGGCCACAGACCTGGTGGGTCTTGTCTTTGCTCGCCCCCCTCGGCAAGGGAAATAGCTTGACGTGAGAAAACAGACGAGAACAGCCCGGCGGGGGGAAGCAATGACGCTAACCTGGCCTGACGGTTCCCAGGTGCACAGCATCCATTTCACTGGGCAAAACAAGTCTTCTGAAAAGCAGGCAATGAAAAGTTAAGGTTGCCCACACAACCTTAACTCTCTCTTCTTTTGGCACGACCCTCATGCACCCCATTAATGTATGTTCTGCCAACCTCATGGTTTGCATCCCTTTACAGCCCATTCAGCCACAGGAGTCCCGTTGACACCAGCAAAGGAAAAAGTAGCAATGCTTACTTAGCCAACCCCCAGAAAGATGACATGAATGCAACGGAGGAAATATTTCACAGCTTCGCACAGCTCCCTCACACGCTGCGATTTCAGCCTGCACCCTCACTGAACCATCAGGCTAGGATCGCCAGCCTCATATTCCACTCAGCGCCAGCCTTATCTTTTCCAGCCCCACGGTCTGCCACGGACATAACCTGCGGCGCTGCAATTTTCCCATCGCTGTGGTTGATCTACCTGCCCAAGAGGGCGATGGCAGAAAGTGCCATTAACACCAGGGTTTAGGTGTGTTTATTGATGTCTCTCAGGGGTGGGGATGGGGGCCCATCCAGAACCTTGAGTTCAACAAAACTGACTCCTACAAAGCCCAGGAAACACCCATTTAAGGTAAATGCTTCCTTAACCTTAACTCTGCCCTCGTGTGGGGCTGGGTGTGGATGAATGAGCATGGTTGTCTGTGAGGGTGGGTGGGTATATGGGTGTGGGCGCATTGGTGTGTGAAGTGGCTGGCTCTGTGTGTGTCTGTGCATAAATGGGAGGGTGTGTTAATCTGGCACCATCCCCTCCCCACACAACACAGCACAACGACACAGCGCAGTGGAGCAGAGCGCGGCGATTAACGGCAGGGGACGTGCAGCCACTGGCACATTCCGTTGGCCGGTGGAGTCCCAGCCCCTTAGCCCATTGTGAAACTTCCCGTGTGGGCAGGGTTTCGCCATCACCCCAGGGAGAGAAGCCTGCCCCACACCGCAGGGAGGGGTCCAGCCAGGCCCCGACATCTGGGGAGCCAGAGTTTAAAGAGAACCATTGATCACCCTGCTTCTGAGAACAGCCTTCTATGTGTTTGAAACCTCGTATCTCGTCCTCCATGGGCCGAGTTCATGATGCCTATCAGCTCCTGGCATCTCACCAGCCCCCCTCCCCCCCCCCGGCTCCGTTTGTGCCCCCTGTCCCCCTCCACTTCAGGGACCCCTGCACCTGCCCCCTATCCCTTCCCCAGTGGGTCACTCCATCATTGCCCTGGCCTGTCCATTCTCTCCGAGCGTCCCCTTCTGGTGTACAGCCCCTGCCCCACCGAACACAGGCTGCTCCCAGAGCGACAGGCCCCTTCCCCCGGCTGGCCACGTCACCTCCGCTCCCGCAGCCCCAGACGCACGGCTCTGGTGTGGGGAGCATCGTTACCAGCGACGGGCGAAGGAGCAAGGAAAAGCACTAGCAGGAAACGGCCACGTGTGAAATAAAACCACAGCTCGCCTGGCTAAGGGGGCCCTGCCTGGCTGAGGCCATTTGCACCCGTAGCCTTTGCAATGATGCCCAGCCAAGCAGGCTGAGACCCTCCTTTCAAAGACAGAACAAGCTGAGGTCAGTGCCTTCGGGGAAGGATCAAGGTCTGCCTCAGTTTCCCCCATAACGCCTCCTAAACGCACTGTCTGTGCCTGGGAGAAGGACAGCCCCCGCTGTGTTTCCTGGAACTTTTCCTTGTGCCTCCACCGATGACGGCCCTGCGTCAGGCTCTGCCATGCAGACAGGCCCCCAGTGTGACCCCCCCAAAACCCCTGGCCCCCAAAGACGCCGACTCACTCTGCACGGGCAGGGAAGGGTTTTATTGCAAGAAGCAGCAGGGATACAAAATTCAGGGACAGCTTCCAGGGCGCAGCCTGGCACAATCTTCTCCCCACAACTTACCCCCATGCCCGACGGATGGGGGGTGGTGAGGGCACCAGGGCAGCCAGGGGTGTTTGGCTCCTGCCCAGATGGGTGGGTCAGGGGCTCAGGCCGAGGTTCTCAGAGCCAGCTGGGGTTGGATGCCCCTTGTCGCTGGGAACCGGGCACCTGGCGTGGGAAACCCTCCATGCTGGGCTGTGGGACAACAGGCGACACCGAATGTCCCTGTGGAAACTCCTGGCGGGCGTCGCCCATGAGGGGCAGGGAGGGTGCAGACAGAGGACGGCCTGGGAATGCAAGCGGGGGAGCAGGGGACCCCAGCTCCTGGCCCGTGGCCAGGCCCTCGGCCCTACAGGATGTCATCGAAGTGCACGGGCAGCCGCTGCCACAGGTCACAGCCCACGCGGATCCGGCGGGTAAAGGTGCTGGCCCTGTAGTTACAGTTTCCCGGGCGGGAGCCAGGCTGCCTCTCACACATGGTGAGGGGATAGGCTACGTTGCTGTCGAAGAGGTTCCCTGCGTGCCAGATGCCCGCGCCGCGGCAGATGGCCTGGAGCTGGTTGGCCGGGGCGTGGATGAAGGTGTTGTTGGATTTGCAGAAGTGCTGGGTCATGCCGCGGCTCTGCATCAGGGTGTTGCAGTAGATCCGGTCATTGGGGGCTCTGGTCTTGGGGAAGTTGAAGTGTTGTCTCAAGAACTGCTGGTAGCTGGCACCTTCGCTGGGCTGGGCCAGGCCGGCGGCCAGCAGGACCAGGGGCAGCCAGAGCATGGGGCGGGGTCCCCTCATGGCCATGGCCATGTGTGTCGCTGGATCAACCTGCAGTGGGAAGAGGGGAAATGATGGAGCCATCACGGCGGCTGGGAGCGGGGGGTTAGGTTCCGTCTCTTCCATAAAACCTCCTGGGCCCAAATGCCTCCCCCGGCCAACCCGTGATACCCCTAAAGCCCTGCCCCACTCATTCCCCCCACTGAGATCAGGTCCCCACTGCACCAGGCGCGGCACAGATCCTGACCAGGATCGGGGCCCCGTTGTACATTGTGTCACGGATCCCAAAGGGAAGGCAGCCGGCAGAAAGCAGGCCAGGCCAGGGTTATTTTCCCCCCATCACAGACGGGGAAACTGGGCAGAAAACAGTTAAAGTTGAGGTCCCTCTGGGGTGCCCAACTCCCATGGGAACACACCAGGGTTTGGCCTGCAGACTCTGGGGTGACTTTGGAGATCCTAGGAAATCGGGAAGGAACCCGGGGGCTCCTAAACCCCTGTGGGAAACCGTGGCTAGAAGAGCAGCCGGCCACTCACCAATCTGTCAGCGTTGCTGCTTTGTCTCTAATGTGTCCATTGTCCTGACTCCCAGACCCCTATGCCCTAACCACTAGACCCCACTCCCCTCCCCAAGCTGGGATAGACCCCGGGAGTCACGTCTCCAGACGCCCTCTCCCCGTGTCCTGTCCCTTTCCTAGAATCTGATCTCAGCTGCCCTGGAGTCGATGTGGAGCCACCCCCGGCTGCAATGGGATCCGGGCTGGGTTCTGCTCCCTGCCCCCTAGGGTCAGTCCGCAGCGACCCTCCCTCTGCATTTCCCCCCGGCTGGGTCCGTTCCCGGCTGACCTGAGTCTCGGGGGCTCTGGTGGGAAAGACAGATCCAGCTGTGGCAGAGCAGAGAGACCCTGTGGCTCCTTCCCCTTTGGGTGCCCTTTATGCCCAGCCCGGCAGCTGAGAGGTGGAGCAGCTCCTCCCTCCGACTGGCCCAGAAGTGCTGGGTGGGGCCGACAGTTGTGGGGGAAGGAGGCCCAGGGCAGGGTCCCGGGACACTGTGAGTCGCACAGCCCCGGTTTCTGGGGCAGCAGTCCCCCCTGCTCTAACCACTAGACCCCACTCCCCTCCCAGAGCCAGGTTAGAACCCAGGAGTCCTGACGCAGGGGCCCCAGTGAATCTGCTCCATTACAGGGGCGTGCCTTTGCCGGTGCTCTGGGTACCCCTCACCTCAGCCCCCAGCCCCAGTCCACCCTTCCCCGGTCCCCGGGCATGGAGAGGAGCAGGGACCTGGCCAGGGGGCTGCCTGGCTGCTGGAGATGTCCAGGCCACCCCCCAGCGCCAAGAGAGCCCCAGGGCCTGGGGGAAGGGCGAGGGCTGGAAGGGATGGGGGGGGAAGGAACTGGCTGTTTGGGGCTGTGTCCTTCCCACTGCAGCGTGTGTGTGAGTGTGTGTGAGTGTGAGTGTAAGAGTGTGTCTGTGAGTGTGAGTGTGAGTGAGTGTGTGTGTGAGTGTGAGTGTGTGTGAGTGTGTGCGTGTGTGAGTGTGAGTGTGTGCGCAGAGTGGAGCTGTGTGTCTTTGCAACGTGCATTTGTGTGTGTGTGTGCCCAGGGGGATCCGGGGTAGGCCAGGCTGGCTGGGCCCAGGGGGATCCGGGGCAGGCCAGGCTGGCTGGGCCCAGGGAGATCCGGGGCAGGCCAGGCTGGCTGGGCCCAGGGGGATCCGGGGTAGGCCAGGGTGGCTGGGCCCAGGGGGATCCGGGGCAGGCCAGGCTGGCTGAATACACTGTCCAGTCTGACGCTGGGTTTCTTCTCTGTCCTTCCCCCCCGACCAGTCCGGACCCCGCAGGTAACAACCGGGAAGGGGCGGCTCCAGGGCTGTATTTCCAGCCCCTCTCTCCCCGCAGTGGCGCCGGCTAATGGGGCCCTGCCTGACCCCCGTGTGCTGGCTCCTTTCCCATCCACCCTGCCGTGTTCCCTGGTTCTCAGTGGCTCGGGGCTTTGATATCCCATGGCCGGGGCAAGCCCAGATCTGGCCCTAATGGGGCTGGCCCTGACCCCTCAGCCTGGAATGGCCCTTGCCCATCCTGGGCAGGGAGCAAGGCCCTAGGGCTCGTTCCACACTTCCCAGCCCCGCTGGCTCCCGGGTGTCAGTTGGTGGCTGGGACGTGGCTGGACCCCACCTGCAGTGTGGGGCAGGCTGATCTCCCTGGGGTGGTGGGGAAAACCCTGCTCACACAGGGGAAGTCTCACAACCCCCGGGCTGATGGGCTGAGGCTGGGGAAACTGGTGAAGGGACGGGGCTGTGGGGGCTCTGACTTTAAGTAGGAACATTTCCCACGCCAGGATGGTTAGCAGCCGGTGGAGCTGATGGGAAAAGTCCTGGCAGAATCCCCCGGGTCTGGAGCTTGCTGGCGGAGCCGAGAGTTGGCCAAGGGGGCCCGTGCCTGGCTAAGACCGTTTGAACCCACAGCTTTTGCAGCGACACCCAGCTAGGCCGGTTGGGACCCTCCTTTCAAAGACAGAACAGGCTGAGATCTGTCCCTTCGGGGAAGGATCACGGGCTGCCTCAATTTCCCCCGTGACGCCCCCATCACACTGTCAGCATTTCCATGAGCATTACACCCCCGCCCCCGGTGGCCTTCTGTTTCCTAGAGCAGACAGGCCCCCAGTGTGACCCCCTGATACCCCCAGCCCCCGAAGACGCCGACTTGTTCTGCATGGGAAGGGAAGGGTTTTATTGCAAGAAGCAGCAGGGACAGAAAACTCAAGGACAGCTTCCAGGGCGCAGCCTGGGACAATCTTCTCCCCACAACTTGCCCCCTGTGCCCGATGGGTGAGGGGCGGAGAGGGCACTGGGGGAGGCCAGGTGTGTTTGGCTCCTGCCCAGACAGGTGGGTGAGGGGCTCAGGCCAAGGTTCTCAGAGCCAGCAGGGGCTGGCGGGGATGGACACCTGGATTTTCACTCACGTCGAGGGGAACCGGGCACCCGGCGTGTGAAATCCTCCCTGTCGGGCTGTGGGAGAAGAGGAGACACCGAAAGTCCCCGAGGAAACTCCCGGCAGGCGTTGCCCAGGAGGGGCAGGGAAGGGGCAGACAGGGGGCAAGCGGGGGAGCAGGGGACCCCAGCTCCCTGGCCTGTGGCCAGGCCCTCAGCCCTACAGGACTCTGTCGAAGTGCACGGGCAGCCGCTGCCGGTTGCAGGCCACGCGGATCCGGCGGGTCTGGATTCTGGCCCTGTAGTTGCAGCGCCCCGGGCGGGAGCCGGGCACCACCCGGCATGTGGTGAGGCGAAAGGACCCGTTGCTGTCGCAGAGGTTCCTTGCGTGGCACCTCCCTGCGCCGCGGCAGATGGCCTGGAGCTGGTTGGTTGGGGCATGGACGAAGGTGTTGGTGGGTTTGCAGACAGGGCGGGTCATGCCGCGGCGCTGCATCAGGGTGTTGCAGTAGATCCGGCTGTTGGGGGCGCCGGTCTTGGGGAAGTCAACGTGTTGTCTCAGGAACTGCGGGTAGCTGGCGCCTTCGCTCAGCTGGGCCAGGCTGGCGGCCAGCAGGACCAGGGGCAGGAGGAGCATGGGGCGGGGTCCCCTCATGGCCATGGCCGTGTGTGTCGCTGGATCGACCTGCAGTGGGGAGAGGGGGAATGATGGAGCCATCACGGCGGCTGGGAGCGGGGGGTTAGGTTCCGTCTCTTCCATAAAACCTCCTGGGCCCAAATGCCTCCCCTGGCCAGCCCGTGCTACCCCACAGCCCTGCCCCACTCATTTCCCCCACTGAGATCTGGGCCCCCACTGTGCCGGGTGCTGCACAGACCCTAACCGGGATCAGGGCCCCATCGTGCTTGGAGCCTCACGGATCCTGAAGGGAATGCAGCCGGCGCTCACATGCTCTGTAGGAAGCAGGAAACGGGTATTTTCCCCGTCACAGACAGGGAAACTGAGCAAAGAACAGTTAAAGTTGGGGTCCCTCTGGGATGCCCAATTCCCATGGTAACACACCAGGGCTTGGCTTGCAGACTCTCGGGTGGCCCTTGGAGATCCTCATCCTAAGAAATAGGGAAGGAAACCGGGGTGTCCTAAGCCCCCGTGGGGAACCACACCTAGAAGAACAGCTGGCCACTCACCGATCTGTCAGAGTTGCTACTTTGTCTGTAATGTGTCCGTTGTCCTGACTCCCTGACCCCCCTGTCCTAACCACTAGACCCCACTCCCCTCCCAGAGCGAAGGGCAGGGACCAGGAGTCCAGGCTTTGATGCCCCTCCACTCTAACCACTAGACCCCACTCCCCTCCCCGAGCTGGGATAGACCCCAGGAGTCACGGCTCCAGACGCCCTCTCCCCGCATGTCCTGTCCCTTTCCTAGAATCTGATCTCAGCTGCCCCAGAGGCGATGTGGAGCCACCCCCGGCTGCAATGGGGTCCGGGCTGGGTTCTGCTCCCTGCCCCCCAGGGTCAATCTGCAAAGACCCTCCCTCTGCATTTCCCCCCCGCTAGGTCCGTTCCCGGCTTACCTGAGTCTCGGGGGCTCTGGTGGGAGAGACGGATCTGGCTGCTGCAGAGCGGAGAGACCCTGCGGCTCCTTCCCCTTTGGGTGCTCTTTATGCCCAGCCCGGCACATGGGGGATGGGGGGGGTGGAGCAGCTCCTCCCACCAAGGGGCCCAGAGGTGCTGGTTGGGGCCAACAGTGGTGAGGGAAGGAGGTCCAGGGAAAGGTCCCAGCACACTGTGAACCGCACAGTTCCAGGATCTGGGGCCCCAGCCTCCCTGGTCTAACCACTAGACCCCACTCCCCTCCCAGAGCGAGGTTAGAACCCAGAAGTGCTGACCCAGGGGCCCCAGTGAATCTCCCCCTGAGGAGAAAACAAGACACACACGAAAGGGGAGCGAGAGGAACAGCACAGAGAGAAAAGGCAGCCCTCTCTCTGGCCTGGTTTAGTCAGAACATCTCTCTGATTTAGGATGAAGATGGTGCGGGGTTAGGAGGTGGTGACGGAGCTGGCACTGACCCCTGGTTTCATTCAGCCAGTGTCTTGTTAGCCGGAGTTTCTTTGTGAGGATCCTAAAGGGAGTGAGGGGGGGCATAGCCCATCCCCTCATTATTAATTCACCAATTAGGCCTCATTTCCAACACACAATTTCAGTTCACTGATTTCCAGTGCCACGCTTCTCCTGCGTCTCGGGCATGATCTTAACACAGGCCCCGAGTTCTATCAGGAGGCCCTTTGGTTTAAATTCATTCACTCTCCGTCTCCCTTTTGTGCCTTTCCCCATCAGCATTTGTTGCTGTAGGTTATTGTGACAATTCATGAATTTTTGACAATAGGGGACATTTGTTGGTCCAGTGATCACAACAGCAGTTAGTCTAAATTTGGGGTCTAGAAGGTTGTTCCTGCTAGAAGGAGAAATTGACGGTAAAGTCAGGTGTTTCTTAGATTCAGTCCTGTTTTCTTGCAAACACTGTGTAAAGTCCTTTCCCCCTGAACACAGGAGGAATCAAACAGCATGACACAGGCTCCTTGTACACAGCCCCGGGTCCCTTTCCAGCCAACACTCTGCCCAAAATCTCTCTCTCTCTAGGCTTTTCTCTGGGCCACGTTCCCAGTGCTTTTTCTAGCTGCGTCCTTGGTTTCTGCTGCTTCTCTTTCAGCTTCTTTGCTGTTTCCGCTACGTATCTGGCAGGGACAAACACACATCCACTCCACCAAAGAAGCCCCAGCCGAACATCTGCACCCACATATACCTGGTGTTTTGCACGGTGACATGGGCCTGTGTTTTGGGGGGAGGCTGCTATTGTTTCAGCTAACTGCTTCCAGAAAGGAGGGTAGTTCTTTCTTACCTTTATCAGTGATGAAGCGTGGCAGTTACACCCAGAACTTTCCCATGTTTAACCTAATCCACAACAACACCCTCTCCGTCCCGCTTCAGCTTTGCCCATCGTCCAGACAGAGCCTAAACAATTCATCCCACGCAGGGACAGAAGAGAAATAAGGTAACAAATTCCAAACGATGCAATCTTCACTATTCACATAGTTACTTAGGGCCAGATTTGTAAAGGTGTTTAGATGCTTAGTAGAAGAGAGGCTTTGAAAATCCTGGTAGGCCCCGAAAAACCTTTAAAAACCTGACCCCGAGTATCCTTTGATCAGGATATTTTCACGCCACCCAGCCAAAACAATTCTCCTGCCTGCTTTCCTTTCATCCACCCTGGAGGGGCGCCTTTCTGCAAGTCCCTGAGGGATGTCCGTTGTTTCTGTGAAATCTGCTGGCTGCGAGGGATCTGGCCTATTGGGGCCTAACGGGAAAGTTGTCTCTGTCACAACTTGCCCAGCCTTGATTTCCACCAAGGGGACTCTGAGGAGTCAAAGTTTCTCCCTTGATCTGTATCTAATTCACCCAGGAACCCAAAACTGATGGAGGATTTATGCGTTCGCTACAGTTCCAGCCTCCTGATTGCTGATTACGTAAACCTCGGGCCAGTCTGCGAAGCAGCCCGGCGCTCCCCGAAAATATTGACCGCCAGCCTAGAGCCCGGGAATATCAGAGACAGCCCTCTCTGCGGGTGTCTGGGCAAGATACTGCTGCAACGGGGCTCTCCCAGTGTCGGGGGGACCCTTCTTTGCAGTCATCACATTTCCTACACCTGCTTTCCACATCCTGTCACAGACCCCTGAGCACTGGCTGAGATACTGACGTCCTCAAATCATGGTTTAAAGAAGTCAAGGTACAGAAAATCCACCAGTGACACTAGTTTAACCCTGCAAGTGACCCGTGCCCCACGCTGCAGAAGTAGGTGAAAAGCCCCCAGGGGCTCTGCCGATCTGCCCTGGGGGGAAATTCCTTCCTGACCCCAGATGTGGTGATCAGCTAAACCCTGAGCATGTGGGCAAGAATCGCCAGCCTGGCACTTGGGAAATAATTCTCTGTTGTAACTAAGAACCTTACCCGTCAGGTGTCCCACCACCGGCCGTTGGAGAGATTTGCTGCATGCCATTGTAGGTGGCTTCATCCTACCATCCCCTGCATAAACGTATCAAGCTCACTTAGGTTTTTTTGCCCCCACTGCTTCCCTTGGGAGGCTGTTCCCTAACTTCACTCCTATGATGATTAGAAGCCTTCGGCTCATTTGAAGTCTAACCTTCCTGATGGTTTATATCCATAGGTTCTTGTGTCCACATTGGCATTGAACTTAAATAACTCCTCTCCTGCCCTGGTATTTATCCTTCTAATGTATTTATGGAGAACAATCATATCTCCCTGCAGCCTTCTTTTGGTTATGCTAAACACACCAAGCTTTTTGAGTCTCCTCTCATAAGGCAGGTTTTCCATTCCTCAGGACTCTCTCCTGGGAAGAAGGGACTCTGAAAAAAATTTGGAGTCAGGGTGGATAATCAGCTGAGGGTGGGCTCCCAGTGCAACGCTGTGAGCAGCAGAGCTAACACAATCCTGGGACGCACGGGAATCTCGAATAGGAGCAGAGGTTATTTTGCCTCTGGCTTTTGGCTCTGGAACGGCTGCTGCTGAAACTCTGGTGCTCAGAACTGAAGAAGGATGGTGCTAAATTGAAGGGGGTTTGGAGAAGAGCCACAAAAATGAATAAAGGCTAAGAAAAGCTGCTTTCTAGTGATAGACTCAAAGAGATTAATCTAGTTAGCCTAACAAAGAGAAGGTGAAGGGTATCTACATGGGGAACAAATATTTAATAATGGGCTCATCTGTCTAGCAGAAAAAATCTAGCATGGTCCAATTGCTGAACGTTGAGGCAAGACAAATTCAGACCAGAATAAGGCATACGTTTTTGATGGTGAGGGTAATTAACTTGCCACCAGTATGGTGGATTCTCCATCACTGACTAAATCCAGACTGGGTGTTTTTCTAATTATCCCGTCCAAGGGTTAATTTTGGGAGCCGCTCCCTAGCCTGTTACAAATGGAACTACCGCCACAAGTTCCTTTCAGGTGGGGCAATAATTTCCCAGCGGAGAACTCAAACTTAGGCTGTAATAAGCCACCAGCCTCTCTAGTCCTTCGTGCTGTTGTGTCATTCCTGCCCTCAAACCGTAGGCATAAGCATGTATGTGCAATGGGAAAGGGGTTTTGAAACATGGTTGGGCCAAAAGAGAACAGCTCACAACGGCTTTTTTCCAGCTCTGTGAATGCTGCCTCACTCTCCGCAGACCGCTTGGTTCCCTTTTCCCCCCCAGCCCAGGCAGCAATTTGCAATCGTTGGAGCCCTCCTGAGCCAGAGCAGAGCTTTGCAGAATTCGGTGCGTCTGCAGAGTGCATGTGGGGAGTGGGCCAGATCCGCCCAGCCTCAGTTTTTCTTTTCCTCCGTGGAAGTTCCCTGCCCCAGGTGCGCAATCAGCGAGGAGGAAATTCCCAACACGGTGCATTGCCTCTGTTTGAAACAAGTCACACGTCGCCGGGTTCGGTTTCAGACTGGTGGCCCCGTTGTGTTAATTTCGATGGAATAAAGTGGCCCGGGGAGTCAGTTGTGTTCCCTTGACCCCTTCACTGTGCAATTTAAAATTTGCGATTAAAGACGACGTTTAAAAAAATGATCAGATACAGCGTTTAAACAAGAGAGTTTCTGGTCATCCAGGTGTGGACAAGTTGGAGAGAGTCCAGTGGAGGGCAACAAAAAATGATTAGGGTCTGGAGCACATGACTTTTGAGGAGAGGCTGAGGGAACTAGGCTTGTTTAGTCTGCAGAAGAGAAGAATGAGGAGGGATTTGAGAGCAGCCTTTAACTACCTGAAAGGGGGTTCCAGGGAGGATGGAGCTAGGCTGTTCTCAGTGGTGGCAGATGACAGGACAAGGAGCAATGGTCTCAAGTTGCAGTGGGGGGGGGGTCTAGGTTGGACATTAAGAAAACTTTTTCATTAGGAGGGTGGTGAAGCACTGGAATGGGTTACCTAGGGAGGTGGTGGCATCTCCATCTTTAGAGGTTTTTAAGCTGTGGCTTGACAAAGCCCTGGCTGGGAGGATTTAGCTGAGGTTAGCCCTGCTTTGAGCAGGGGGTTGGACTAGATACCTCCTGAGGTCCCGTCCAACTCTAATATTCTGTGATTCTAGGATTATCAGTGGGTCCAGAGTTTGGTTGGAATTTGTGGAGTACAAGGAATACATAATCTGCAGTATCCCAGATGGGGGGTAATCGATTTGACGGTTTAAAATACAAGCAGTCAGGTAAGAGGGTACGTTGTCCATACAAACAAACGTCACAGTGCAGGGTTACAGGCCCTCAGACCTCAGCCTGCTTCGTCCTCTGCAAACGCACCATCTTGACGTACAAATTGCCAGCGATGGAGAGTCCACTACGACTCTTGGTGCACAGTTCCAAGGGTTCAAACATTTGCATGTACACCAGGATCTCTCGGTACAAGAGACAGGCCGAGAGAGGCATGTGATGAAAGCGTCAGTTATACCTTCCTGGTATGTTGCCTCAATGGCCTGTGAGGCCTCGTCCCTTTTTGATGCTGGTGACCACTGAGGGGCTGTTCCAGGGTGCAGCTGGGGCTGGACCGGTGCCTTGCAACCTCTGTCTTTCTTGGATTGGGAGAACAACTCCAGATTGTCGCCAGAAATTCTCTCCGGCTCTTCTGGAACTAAGGAAACAATCGTTGCCCACCACCACCACCTGGAGCGGCCGTTCTGGTTCCTGTCGCTTTGCTTCACCTGTGTCACGTCTTTCAAGGGAATTTCCACAGGATGGGTTTGTGGGACATTTTTTCCTGGCATTCATTACACAATTCTGAACCATCGTGAAATGCAACCCAATTAGCTCAGCCCCTGTCTCGGTGACCCGGTCTCTTTGCCAGTTTTTAAACCCCATGGTTGTTTTACAGCTCAGATCTAGATGTGGAGCAGCTGCAGGTCACCCAAGTGTTCCCTGTTCGGGTTGGTTGGCCTCCCCTTTCTGAAACTGAGGGAGGGGATTTCACGAGACATTTTTGATGCTCTGCCTTGATCAGTCCTTCTTTTCGCGGCCAATTTTGTTGCAGCACCAGCTTTTAATGGAGCCACTTCCCTTAACTGTTGCATTAGTGCCCATTTCCCCAAATGTCTTCCTTTCTGTAACGGTGCAGATGAGAATCCCCTGTTCCATCAGACACAGGAGACACGGATCCATACTTGCAGGCCTCCTGGCGATGAGCCTCCATCTTCCTTGCTAGCAGATGGTCCGTGGCTACAAGGCAAGATTCAAAGTCCACAGCCTCTCAGGGGGTCCTGAGCTGTCTTTCACTCAGCTTTTAGTCTGCCCCATTGGGCCACTTAAGTTGGCTTATGTGCACCTCCCCTTTCTGTCCCTCTTCCCAGCCACTTATGGTGTTGAACTGACACAAATAAATCTCCCAGGGAATTTCTCCTCAAAGGCAGCGGGATTTTTCATAGTTTGAGCAGGGACAGGCCGACCTCTTCCTTCTGGGCCTTGGTGAGTTATAAAGTGGGTAGAAAATCTGATCAATTTCTCACCCAAGTCCTCTGGAAGGCCCACTTCCACTCAAGGTGGCTGCTTTCCACTGGGGTCTGTGACCCTTTGATTTCCATCTCAAGGTGGTTTCTCTACGTCCTAGCTGCACTTCTAAGTTCCAAGCTGGCCAGAGCTTTCCAGCTCTCCCCGATTTTGTGGAAGACCTTCTGATCCCTGGCGGTCAGGTTGGTGGTTGCCTCCTGGGTCTGCCTTGCTGGTCCAGGCTTGCAATGGTCCAGATGGGCTTCCCAAGCTGTTCGAATTGTAGTTCCAGCTCTTGCTTAAAGAGCGGGTTTTACTTCCTTTTGACCGTCTGTGAGCAAGTGCGTTATTGGCTCCATCTTGCCTCAGCAGGAATAGCAGCCCCCTGGCTCTCTTCTCGGAAACTGGATCCCACCGCTGACTCCAGTGACCCAAGTGGTTAGCCAAAATTCAGGCTCATGCAGCTTGTTTCTATCAGGAAGAGAAAGTGAAGGTGGAGTCAGGTGTTTCTGTTTATATCCAAAATCTTGTTTCCCTGAACACAGGAGGAATCAAACAATGGGAGACCGCTTCTTTACCTATAGTTCCATGCCCCTTTCCAGCCAGCACTCTGCCCCAAAGTTCTCTCTCGCTAGGCTTTTCTCAGGGCCACATACCCAGTCCATGTTCTAGCTGTGTCCCTCGCTTCCTGCTCCTTATTGCTCAGCTTCACCGCTGTTTCTCATGCTCAGCTCTCAGAGACAGGCACACACCCTTCATCGGACGACCTCCAGAGAAACCCCTTCCCCAACATGTGCCTTACATATACCTTTGCTTTGGGTGGAGGCTGCTAGTTTTCTGCTTCTATAAATGAGCCAAATTGTTTCTGACATTGATCAATAGTGACGGGCAGCTGTTACCCCCGCCATTTTCAGTGAGGTTTAGCCCAATCCTTGGCAGTGGGGAGAAAATACCAGCTTCTAAAAGCATCTTTGATCTAGCAGAAAAAGCCTCCACAAGGACCATTAAAGCTGGACGCATTCAAGTGAGAAATAAGGCATGTGTTTTTCACAGTGAGGTCGAAAAGAGCTAGATTCTCCATCTTTTATCATCAGGACCAGAGGCCTTTGTGGAAGACACTTTCGCTAAGCACAGCAATTGGGCAGCTGAAGAGTAATGGCATGAAATTGTCTGGCTTTTGCTATGCAGGAAGTCAAACGGCCTCTTGTCACGTACTGTCAAAGGATCATCCTAGCCAAGTAACATGCTAAGAGTCAAAGCGGAGAATAGCTGTCTCGCAATCCAGACCATTCTTCTAGCCACACAGCCAGTCTCTGAAGGACGCCTACACAGACATTCAGTCTTAATGACAGCCACCGGGTGCTCTTAATAAACTAATAACTTAATACATTCGCTCAAGTCCGGCCCTGCCTTGTGCTATGCCAGGATGCAGAATGTGGCTTTCGGTGGAATATTTTTTTTCTGATGTGAAACTGGGCTTGCCTAGTGACAATTTTTCATCAGGCAGCCCCAAACCTTTGCTTTTTGGACAAACGTTTCCCCGTCTCTGGTTGCTGAAAAGCCAGGGAGGGGACTAATGCTTTCCCCCAAAAGTCACAATTTCTCCCTTCCGGCCCCTGCCCTCCAGCCCTGGTTTGAGGTGGTGGAAGAAACGTTGAAGCCAGGATGGCTCTAAGGTCAGGAGGCTAAGAAAATGACCCTGCAGGAATTACTGCAAAAATCTCATGATTTCTAAACCAATCTTGGGATTTTTGGAGCCCTAGCCTGGGCTATTTGGACAGCTGAGTTTAGCAGCACCCACAACTGCTATGTTGGATTGGCTTGCATTATATAGGTCAAACCAGCAATTGTCCCTCTGTCAAGTGCCCCTAATAAGCTGTTTCCTCTCCTTCCATCCTTTAATTTAACTCCTGGCTGTCTGGTAGGGCCATAGTGAACAGGTGTGTGCTAAAAAAATCCCACCTTGCACCTTGCTTCTCCACGGGGGCGGGGTGCTGTGTCACACCACAGAGGAGGGACCAATCCCAGGTTCACAGCAGGGAAGATGCAGCTGTTAGCACATCCCATCGGCCGGTGGAGTTGCGGCCCGTTAGCCCATTGCTCCAGCCCAGGTTGTGAAAGCTTCCCCTGTGTGTGTAAGGCTGTTCCCACCAGCATGGTGAGAGCAGCCTGCCCTAGACCACAGAGGAGGATCCAGGCATGTCCCAACCACCAACTGACACCGGGTCAGCCTGTGGGGGTGGGCAGCGGGGGACAGGGCTACATACACACACACAGAGCAGGGCTCGTCCCTCCATCAGGGGGCACAGAGACACACACACACACACTCTGGGTCAATCACACTCCATTGCTGCACCAGCCAGACCATGCCAAGGTTGCTACCCTCGTGCCCAGCGTTACTAAACCCTGTGCCCAATGCACTGCCCCTTCCACCACCTGCTCCAGCTTTACAGACCAGGTCCCTGAGGGGAAGGAGACCCAGGGACCCACAGCTGCGCAGGTGGCTGGGTCCTCCTCGCTGATGGGAGCTGCCGTCCCACCCCGCGGGGGATTCGGGGACCGCGCTGGGGAACGGGGCATCCCCAAAACTGGGGCAGGCGGGTCCAGCCCCTGAGAGCCCCGATCCTGCCCCCAGCAATGCCCATGTCATCCCGGGGTCACCCCAATCAGGGCAGCGGGGTCGCTCTGGATTTATATTGGTGCCAGAGGTGGGATTAAGAACTGGGAAGCAGAAAGTGACCAGAGCAAGGGGGCCTGGGAGTCAGGACTCCTGGGTTCTCTCCCCAGCTCTGGGAAAAGAGTGGGGGGTCCCTCCACCCTCCTCTTTCTCTCCCGATGGTGGATCGATCCAGTTACAGACCAGCCCATGACTGCCAGGGGACCCCACCCCTGCACCTCTCCAGGCTGTTGGCCTCCAGCAGCTCACGATCCGACGTGTCGATTTGCCCATGGCTAGCGCTGCTGATGTGGGGCTCCATTGACAAGCCCCCAGGGATGGCCACAGCCCCCTGGCAAATGCCCCTGATACCTCTACCCACCTCTGCCCTGGAGACGCCTGCAGCCAGAGAGTGGGGAGCTCCATGTTCGACAGGAACTCCCTCTTTCGTCCTGCCACGGACTGGCTGGGGGCTGTGACTAGCGGGCCAGATTCAAGCCCACGGGAGCCATGAGGCCCGTCGCTAGTGTCTGCCCGGGGACTCTGAGAGCTGGTATAACAGCTGGTGGGGAGGGCATGCCCCGGCTCCTCGTGCTTACAGACCTAGGGCACAGGCTGGAAGGAGCTTCCTGGGTCCGCAAAACCAGGCCCGGCTACCAAAGAAACCCCAGGCCTGGCGCTGTGGGCTAAGGGGTCTGGGTGCTGAGTTCTCGTTAACGTCTGGGCTGGAGTGTCCAAGGCTCCTAGGCGGTGTGGAAATTGAAGGGGCTCAGTGGCTCTGTGGATACCTTGATTTGGGTGCCCAACTCCTATGAGCGCCCTTCCCCGCCCTCACCATCTGCTGCCCCAGCACCCATTATACAGTATAGCTGCCCCTTACTCGTGGTGTGGTGGGGGTGATGTTGTGAGTGGAGTGTCTCAGGCTGAGCTCTGGAAACGGCCAGTGAGCTGGATTCCCTTGTCGCTCCCCGTAATAAAATGGTCACTGCAAATTCAGAGTGTCTGGGCTGTGTTTGTAAGGGCCTCGGTGTATCAAAAAATCAGATATCTCTTTAAAAATAGGGCGTTTGCAGCCAAAGCCCCGTGTCTCCCACCCTACAATGGACTCATTCTGGATTCATAGATTCATAGATCCTCAGGCCAGGAAGGACCATTGTGACAACCTTGTCTGACCCCTGTATAGCACTGGGCGGAGAACGTCCCCCAAATAATCCTAGAGCAAACCTTCGAGAAGCAGTCACCCTTAATTTCAAAACTTCTCACTGACGGAGAATCCAGCATTGCCCTTACTAAGTTGTTCCAAAGGTTAATTACTCTCACTGTTAAAAATGTACATTTTATTTCCAGTCTGACTGTTTCTAGTTTCTTTGTGAAGCTAAATATATTGAGCTCCTTGAGTTCCTATCACTCTAAGGCATGTTTTCTAATCCATTATTCATTCCTGCAGCTGAACCCTCTCCAATTTATCAACATCTCTCATCAGTTGTGGAACCAGACACAATATTCCAGCAGAGGTCGCACTCGTAACAGATACAGACGTAAAATAACCTCTCCGCTCCGGCTCAAGATTCTTCTTTCTATGCATCCCATTAGCTCTGTTGACCACGGTGTGGCACTGGCGGCTCATGTTTATGGATTATTTTACATGGCCACCCCAATCTTTTTCAGAGTCCCTGCTTCCCAGCGTAGAGGCCCCCATCCTGTAAGTACAATCGACATCCTTTGCTCCTATTACATTTAGCTGTATTTAAAACACAAGTTGTTTATTGTGCCCAGTTTGCCAAGAGATCCAGAGGCCACAGTGAAGCACTGAACTGTCCTCTTCAATATCTACCACTCCCCCAAATTTTTGTCATCTGTAAACTCTATCAGTTCTGGCTGAAGATGCTCTTATGTTTTCTTCCTTATCGTAGATAAAAATGTCAAATGACAAGGAGCCAAGAATCAATCCCTGCAGGAGATAACTGGAAACACCCCTTGATGACGCGTCTCCTTTTATAGTTACATTTTGAGATCTATCAGTTAACCAGTTTATGATCCATTTAATGCGAGCCATGTGAACTGTGTATTGTTCTAGTGTTTTAATCAAAATATTGTGCATTAACAAGTCAAAACCGTTACAGGAGTCTCAGTATATTATGTCAACACTATTACCTTTATCAACCAAACTTATAATCTAATATAAAATATATCAGGTTAGTTTGACAGGATCTATTTTCCATGAACCCATGTTGATTGGCATTAATGACATGACCATTTTATTTGTTTATTAATCAAATCCCATATCAGCTACTTCATTATCTTGCCCAGGACTGACCATAGAAGATTAGGGTTGGAAGGGACCTCAAGAAGTCATCTAATCCAACCCCTGCAACCTGTGTGTGCTAAGGTGCGTGGGTGCCAGAGCTCCTAGTGTTTAATGTGTAAACGGGGCAATCCTCGGCTGGAACAGAGTGGTTATTTTACCTTTTATTGGGCACTGGGACATTGGCTTCTGTAGAACTACTCCCCTCCCAGCCGGGGACACGGAGGCCAGGACTCCTCACTCCCAGCCGCCCCTGTCCTAATCGACTGGATCCTATAAAGGATAAAACGGGGAGTCCTGGCCTCCACCCCCTACCCTGCTCATGTCCCAAATACCCCTGGAGGCAAGCAACTGAGCCAACCTCTTTAAAGCCGCTGAGGCTGTAAAAGAGAGACTCTCACAGCCTCCTAGGCAGAACCAGGACACGGGCTCATTCAGAAGCTCTCAAAAGAATGAAGAAACACGGGTCTTGGACTCCCGGTTTGCAGGGTAATAACACCTGGCCTCGATCCCAGCTGGGCAGTTCCCTCCTGGCAATAACAAACCTCCCACGGTCCTGCAGCATCTGCCAGGCCTGCTCCCGCCCTGGGATGGGCACAAAGTTAATTATAGAGGGAGGGTGAGGGGGTGTGTCTGGGGTGGGTGGCTGGAGAGAAAGAGAGAGCAGTTTTTGTATGGATTTAGCTAGTATACCAATGCAATTCAGGCGTCCGTGCAGGTGGATCAGGGTAACTATGCTTTATACCTGTTAGTCACCAGGACGCGGGCATTTGTGTCTTGTGATCGGAACAGGAGTCCGGCCCAGTGGTTAGAGGAGGAGTTGGTAGGCAGGCATTGGATCCATGGGTCAGGATCAGGGGTCAAGGCCAGAGTAAGGCAGGAGCAAGACAGCACAGGAATTATTGCATCCATGGGCAAATGCTGTGGGCAGTCGTGGAACTCCCGCCGCCGGGTTCAAAGCCAGTTGGCCAACTCTAGCTTGCCAAGAGTCAAGGACTGGGTGGACCAATTTCTCCTGTTCAGGGGCAGTTATGGTTGGCAGCAGTGGGTTGGAGCTTTAAATGTGAGCACTGAAAGACAGGCTGGGTCCTCAAGGATTGAAGCAGCTGCAGCTTGAAGGCCACGAAGTTCACCAATTCTGTAATTTTGAAGAGGCCCAGATATTAGTAGCCTAGTTCAGGGGATGGCTGGCCCAATTTAATGTCCTGGGCGGAAAGCTGCACCTCATCCCCTATGGCCAGATAGGGGCAGCCCACTGATCTTCTGCAGCGTGGTGTTTATAGGCTTCTTTGAGCTCCTGGTGCATCTGGTGTAAGTGGGAGGTTAAGTCCATAGCGGCTGGTACTGGAGAACTAAGGGGTCAGTCTGGGTGAATCAGGGGTGAAAACCATAGTTTGCAAAGAATGCCCCATGTTGGGTTGAGGGGTGGATTGCACTGTTAGCGTCTAGGGAGCCAGTTGTCATGGTGGTGACTCAAAAAGTAATGAAGATATTGCTTCAAGATCTGGTTGACTTCCTGTTTGCCCATTAGTCTGTGACTAATAGAATTATAGAATGTTAGGATTGGAAGGGACCTCAGGAGGTATCTAGTCCAACCCCCTGCTCAAAGCAGGACCAATCCCAACTAAACCATCCAGCCAGGGCTTTGTGAAGACAGACCTTGAAAACCTTGAAAGATGGAGATTCCACCACCTCCCTAGGTAATCCATTCCAGTGCTTCACCACCTTCATGATGGTGAAGGCAGATTACGTGAGGGACTTGATGCCAACAGCCTGAGAAATTCCCTCCAGAATCAGGAGGTGAACTGAGGACCTCGGTCCGACACAATGCCCATCGGTAACCTGTGAGAGCAGGAGACATTTTCCAGGAGAAGCTCAGATATCTCCCAGGCTGTAGGAACAGAATGACATAGGATGACAAGTGCCATCTTTCTTAGGAGGTTGGCACCAACCAGGCTTAACAAGTGTCTCTAGGAGAGTAGCATTATGAAGTCCAGATATGTAGCACACCACACATGTAGAAGCATTGGCAGAGGCTGGAGGCTTGGGTACTTGTATCAGTCAGGAATCCCTGTACCTCGCATGTGCCCTTGGGTGTGGCCCAGTCAGCAATTTCCACCACTTTATGTGGCTCCACAGAGGGTCCCTCGGGGAAACCTGTGCATCCCAAGAATTACACCGTGTCCTTGCTGAACTCACTCATTTCTCGAGCTCTGCATAAAGATGGTTTTGACAGAGTGTCTCCAAGACAATGCACACTGGAAAACATGATCCCAACTATACATGCAGTACACAGTAATACCAGGGTACAAAACGTATCAGAAGGACAGAATAGGTCATACTGGTGGGGGAGTGGCACTACATGTGAAAGAAAGCATAGAGTAAAATGGAATACAAATCTTAAATGACCCAAACTGTGCCGTAGACTCTCTACGGATTGTAATTCCACACTTGAATAATAAGAATAGGGCAGTAGGGATATACTACCAACAACCTGACCAGGATGGTGATTGTGACTGTGAAGTGATCAGGGAGATTAGAGAGGTTATAAAAATAAAAAACTCAGTAATAATGGGGGATTTCAACTATCCCTGTATTGACTGGGTACATGTCACCTCGGGATGAGACGCAGAGATAAAATTTCTTGACATCTTAAATGACTGCTTCTTAGAGCAGCTAGTCCTGGAACCCACAAGAGGAGAGGCCCTTCTTGATTTAATCTTATATGGAGCACAGGATCTGGTCTAAAAGGTGAATGTAGCTGAACCGCTTGGTAATAATGACCATAACATAATAAAATTGAACATTCCTGTCAGAGGGAGGACACCAAAGCAGCCCGCCATGGTAGCATTTAATTTCAGAAAGGGGAACTACAAAAAAATGAGGAAAACAACAAGAGTCCTGTGGCACCTTAAAGACTAACAAATTTATTTGGGCATAAGCTTTCCTGGGCAGAAACCCACTTTGTTGGATGCATGAAGTGGAAACTTCAATTTGGTAGGATAATGTACACATGCACGGATGGGTGAGTGATGTCACAGTGAGGAGGGCTAGTGTTGATGAGGTAATTCAGTCAGGGTGGATGAGTCCCATTCACAACAGTTGATGAGAAGGTGTGAATGCCAAAAGAGGGAACATTATATTTTGTAGTGAGCTAGCCACTCCCAGTCTCTATTTGGACCTAGTCTGATAGTATCAAGTTTGCATCTCAGTTCCAGCTCTGAAGTTTCGCGTGGGAATCTGTTTTTGAAGTTTTGTTGTAGAAGTATGGTAACTTTCAAGTCTGTTACTGAGTGTCCAGGGAGACTGAAGTGCTCTCCTACTTGATTTTGAACATTACTGTTCCTGATGTCTGATTTGTGTCCATTTATTCTTTTGCGTAGAGACAGTTTGGTTTGGCCAAGGGCAGAGGGGCACTGTTGGCACATGATGTTGTATATCATATTAGTAGATGTGCAAGTGAATGAGCTCCTGATGGTGTGGCTGATGTGATTAGGACCTGTTGATGGTGTCAGTTGAGTAGATGTGTGGGCAGAGTTGGCAATGGGGTTTGTTGCAAGGATACGTTCCTGGGTTAGTGTTTCTGTTGTATGGTGTGCAGTTGGTGAGTATTTGCTTCAAGTTGGGGGGCTGTCTGTAATCGAAGACTTGCCTGCTTCCCAAGGTTGGTGAGAGTGAGGGATCATCTTCCAGAATAGGCTGTAGATCCGTGATGATGTGTTGGAGAGGTTTTAGCTGGGGGCTATAGGTGATGGCCAGTGGCGTTCTGTTGCTTTCCCTGTTGGGTCTGTCGTGTAGCAGGTGACTTCTGGATACCCATCTGGCTCTATTAATCTGTTTCTTCACTTCCCTAGGTGGGTATTGTAATTTTAAGAAATCTTGATAGAGATCCTGTAAGTGTTTGCCTCCGTCTAAGGGATTGGAACAAATGCCGTTGTATCTTAGAGCTTAACTACAGACAATGGATTGTGTGATGTGTCCTGGATGGACCCTAGAGGCATGTAGGTATGTATAGCAGTCAGTGGGTTTTTGGTATAAAGTGGAGTTATGTGGCCATCACTTATTTGCACTGTAGTGTCCAGGAAGTGAATTTCTTGTGTGGACTGGTCCAGGCTAAGGTTGATGGTGCAGTGAAAATTGTTGAAATCCTGATGGAATTCTTCAAGGAACTCTTTTCTGTGGGTCCAGATGATGAAAATGTCATCAATGTAGTGTCGGTAGAGGAGGGACACTTTGGGACGAGAGTTGAGGAAGCGTTGTTCTAAGTCAGCTATGAAAATTTTGGCATACTATGGGACCATACAGGTACCCATAGCTGTACCTCTGAGTTGAAGGTATAAATCATCTCCAAATCTGAAATGGTTGTGGGTGAGGACAAAGTCACAAAAGTTCAGCTATCAGTTGTGCCGGGAAATTATCATGGATACTGTTGGCTAGCAGTCCATCTTTGTGTGGAATGTTGGTGTAGAGAGCTTCTACATCCATAGTGGCCAGGATGGTGTTTTCTGGAAGATCACCAATGGACTGAAGTTTTCTCAGGAAGTCGGTGGTATCCCAAAGAAAGCTAGAAGTACTGGTAGCATAGGGCCTGAGGAGAGAGTCCACATAGCCTGATAACCCTGCTGTAAGAGTGCCAATGCCCAAGATGATGAGGCATCCAGGATTCCCGGGTTTGTGGATTTTGGCTAACAGATAGAATATTCCTGGTCAGGGCTCTAGGGGTGTATCTTTGTAGATTAGTTCCTGTGCTTCTTCAGGGAGTTGTAAAAGGTACAAAGAAGTGCAATGAAAATTATTAAGGGTATGGAACAGCTTCCATATGAGGAGACTGGGACTTTTTGGCTTGGAAAAAAGACAGCTAAGTGAGGATATAATAGAGGACTACAAAATCATGAATGGTGTGGAGAAAGTGAATAAGGCAGTGTCATTTACTCCTTCACGTAACACAAGAACCACAACCCAGTTAAATTAATAGCCAGCAGTTTAATGCAAACAAGAGGAAGTACACAATGCACAATTAACATGTGGAACTCTTTGTCAGGGGATGTTGTGAAGGCCAAAGTATAATGGGGTTCAAAAAGAATTAGATGAATTCATGGAGATCAACAGTTATTAGCCAGGATGGTCAGGGATGCAATCCCATGCTCTGGGTTTCCATAAACATCTGACTGCCAGATGCTGGGACTGGACGACAGGATAGATCACTCGATAATTGCCCTGTTCTGTTCACTCCCTCTGAAGCACCTGGCATAGGCCACTGTAGGAATACAGGATATTGGACTAGATGGACCATTGGTCTGAACCAGTAGAGCTGTTCTTATGTTCTTATGGCCTGACTTTTGGAGAAAATGAAGATGTTGTCTAGGTAACTGATGACAAATTAATCCTGCACGTCCCTAAAGATGTCATATGTGAAGTGCAGGAAGGGTTCTGGGGCACTGCACAACACAAATGGCATGACCAAATACTCATGGTGGCCATTCCTGGTACAGAAGGAGGTCTTCCATTCCTCTCTTTTCTGAATCCTAACTACGTCCAGCCCTATGAAGGCCTTCGCAGAGCAGAGTCTTTCAAACAGCTCATTAATAAGTGGTAAGGAGGTACCTGTAATCCTTTTCAAAGCTTGGAAGTCCACACAAAGCCAGAAGGAGCTTTCATTCCTTGCCACAAAAGAAAGGATTGAGGCCTCCACTGCGGATATGGAGGGGCCAATCAACCCCTGCTTCAGGTTTTCCTCAAGATAGCCTATGTTTCGGGTGCAAAGAGTGAGTTCAAAGAGTGAGTAAATGCTCCCAAAGCAAACCTCTGTTCCCCGGGAAGGTTGATGGGGCAGTCACAGCTGTGATGGGGTAATAGGGTGTCAGTTTTCTTCTGTTGAGCCTGTTGGCATAGTGTTGACATTTAACAGGAATCCCTAGCACCATTGAGGAGGTTGTGGGGTGCTGGGGTCACCTTTGGATCCCCTCTTCCTATCTGAATTCTTTGGGGGATTGAGTAAGCCATGAAAGATTGCTGATCCCAGGTCAGTTTTCAGGAAACAGGATTGTTGGCAAGAAGAGGATTCAAAGAAGAGTGTCTGATTGTCAGTGGATGCATGGGTTGTGCGTAATGAGCCAGGAGATGCCATGGGGAACTGCTAAATGTGGTGCATAAATTAGCCCATCCTGGCGGATTCCTGGGGCCTCGAGTTGCAGTGACCTGTACAGGAGCTGTCTTGTGAGTGACTAGACCTGCTGGAAGGAGTGACACCTCTAGGGACTCTGCTGTCTCAGGGAAGTCTGTGCACTTGGTGGAGCTATGGTATGCTTTGGTGAATTCCAGACCCATGGAATTGCTTGAGCCACATGAGTTCTCTAGATTGGTACTGGCCATCATCAGGGTACAGAAAGATGAGCGTTGATGTGGACTGCTGGGGAGAGGGGAAGGGCACCAACCCAGCCTGGAACCCCCAATCATTAAATGCTGTGGCCCCAGCCAACGTGACCTTATGTGCATGGGGGTGGAGTGACGCGCTCTTCAAAACGGTGTCCTCTGTGGGGCATGATCTCATATGCATCCTGCCATGTACGGTCACACCGGTGGGAGTGGGGTCACATCATAATTAGAAGGCAGGAGGTGCAAGGGGTGTTGCTATAGCTGGCCCTTGTCATGCTACTCTGGTTATTGTCCAGGCTTGTTGCTCAGCGGTTTGGGGGCTGGCCTTGTACTGGAGGTGCTCTGAGATCCAGTCCAGTGGGGGGCTAGTTTTTAATGTGTGCTGGGGGAATTTGACCTACTGGAAAATGGCTAATATCCATTCTTCCAGTGCTGAGAGCAGTGCAGCGCAAGGAACACGTACGTGTAGCATAATCGCCACCTTCAAATTGCCCACTCATTTTTGTGGCCTCCAAATTCCTTAGGCACGTAGCAAAATCTCAACCCTGGCTGCGTTTGGGTGCAGAGCTCTGTCTCCCAGGCTCTTCCCACTATGCATTCAGAAATGCGATGGCCTGATAATCAGACCAGAAGAAGCCGTTTTTACAGTTCGCCATTCAGGCCCAGAGCTGCCGGAGGAGGGGAGGGTGGGAGAGGAGGGGACTGTATATTAAGATTGACGGGCACCAGCCGAGCGGTGAGGTTCCAGGCTATGACTGGATTGGGAAGGTGCTGGTGGGTGAGGTCTATCTACACAGCAGATCAAGAGTATTTGTAGCATGTGCTGGGGTTCCTGTGCTAGCTTTTATTTTGCTAATGCAGGTAAAAAGAGCAGTGGAGACACAGTGGCCTGGCCTTCAACATGGGCCACCAGCCAAAGTAGGTATGCCATGTCCCTGGAGCTAGGGACAGATACCTCTGTGTTCTGTGCCATTGAAAGCTGGCCCGGCTCTGCCTGCCCACACAACAACCACACTTTCGCTGGCTGGGTAGACACACCCTGCGATGTTGCTGTGGGGTGAAGGTATCTAGCAGAACAGGTACAGTGTGTTCCCCACCCCTGCCCAGCCTGCTACATCAGTGCTTTTAATGACTGGGTATTAGGATAGTTAATGGATTTGCTCTCCCACTCCTCCCCCTTTACGTCTGATGGAGCTCTATATAACATGCCCCAAGACGGGAGGGAGGATCAGGGAAAGGTTTGGCTCAGCAGAGGCCAGGATCCGTCGCTCACACAACATCAAAGAAAGCAAGCCTCGGGTGAGTAGCAGGAGATCCCGGCAGCCGGGGGAGAGGGAGAACAGCCTCACGTGGAGCTGAAACAGCAGGGTTTGTTTCCAGGAGGCAGCATGATCTAGTGGTTAAAGCCATGGGGATGGGAGTCAGGACTCCTGGGTTCTATCTCCACCTAAGGGAGGGGAGTGGGGAATTGTGGGGGGGGGAGGGCCTGATCTCAGCTGCGGTCTGTGCAATGCCTGGCACAATGGAGCAAAGATATTTGGCAGCGTATGGAGGTGCCATGTGATAAAAATATCTCGCCTATTCTTAGAGCATTTGGGACACAGTGGGTTGATGTGAGGGGAGGGATTTGGACCCAGGAGGTTCCATGGAAGAGCCAGATCCCCCGTCATGCTGTCTCCATCCAGCACCCTCTCCCCACTGCAGGTCGATCCAGCGACACATACGGCCATGGCCATGAGGGGACCCCGCCCCATGCTCTTCTTGCCCCTGGTCCTGCTGGCTGCCGGTCTGGCCCAGCTGAGCGAAGGCGCCAGCTACCAGCAGTTCCTGACCCGCCACGTCGACTTCCCCAAGACCGGTGCCCCCAACGGCCGGATCTACTGCAACACCCTGATGCAGCGCCGCGGCATGACCCGCCCCGTCTGCAAACCCACCAACACCTTCGTCCACGCCCCGGCCAACCAGCTCCAGGCCATCTGCCGCGGCGCAGGGAGGTGCCATGCACGGAACCTCTGCGACAGCAACGGGTCCTTTCGTCTCACCACATGCCGGGTGGTGCCCGGCTCCCGCCCGGGGCGCTGCAACTACAGGGCCAGAGTCCAGACCCGCCGGATCCGCGTGGCCTGCAACCGGCAGCGGCTGCCCGTGCACTTCGACAGAGTCTTGTAGGGCTAATGGGGTGGCCATGGACTGGGATCTGGGATCCCCTGCTCCTCCGCTTGCCTTCCTGGGCCGTCCTCTATCTTTCCTCTGTCCACCGGGAGTCTCCACAGGGACATTCGGTATTTCCCGTTATCCCACAACCCAGCAGTTTGGGGCCTACGGGTGGTTTCCCACGCTGGGTGCTGGTTCCCATTGACATGAGTGAAAATCCAGGTGTCCACCCTCCCAGCTGCCTCTGAGAACCTCCATCTGAGCCCCTCACCCACCCGTTTGGGCAGGAGCCAAACACACTTGGCTGCCCCTGGTGCCCATCCTGCGGTGTCGCACTGACCCACTGGGTGTTGGGTGTACTTTGTTTCAGGTGTGGCCCCAGGGAAGCTGTCACTGAACTGAATTTTCCTGCTGCTTCTCACAATAAAACGCTTCACTGCACAGGCAGGACGAGGGCAAGCGTATGTCTGTGGGGTCCCAATGCAGAGTCTCTGGCTCTCTCTAGTTATTTAACCGCAGCAGCATGTGGGGAATGCAGCCAGATTATTTAGTACAATAAAGGAATGCTACAGTCCATGGTGCAGCAGCTCTGATCCAGCCTAGGTCAGGGGCACCAGCTGGCTCATGGGAGTGGAGCCTTTCTTCTTTAGGGGGTCGCTGGCTCGGATCTGACCCTAGACCTGGTTGGTTCAAGGGGGTGGAGAACTGGGCATGGGCCTTCCCCTCTGGAGGCCCTGCCCTATGTCCCCGTGTGGCCATCGGCTGGGCAGCTCAATGGGAGTTGGGTAACGGGGTCCAGGACCTCTTTGTTTGCAGAGCAGAATCTGCGATGTTGGCCAGGCTTTGCAGGGCTCTGGCTGCTGCAGGCGCGCGTCAGGGAGGGGGATCCAGGAGCAAAGAGCTTTCCTCCGTGGTTTGCCAGGGAATGGGTCATGGGTCCCCGTGGAGCTGGAAGAATCCCCATGCTGCATTGCCACCTATGGGGCTCTGTCCCAGAGGAGTCTGCAGTGCAAGAGCAGACATTGGCCTCTCTTACCCCCATCACCCCCTGCTTCGCTGCTCCCACATGTAGCAGAAAATGCCGAGCAAACTGCCACAGCACCCCTTTGCCATGATTCAGCACTTGGCCTCCATGCCAGGCCCTTTACACAGAACCCCCCATTCCACTTGTGTGGGGAACCAAGGCACAGATGGGGAAGTGACTCTACTATGCTGGGCATCGGTGGCGGTGGCATGGCAGCCAGTGGATGATGAGACTATTCAGATGGTCAGCGCCGCAACCTTGGAAACCAGGAGTTGTTGGCTCATGTCTCCTGGTGTAGCCCCTGGTTATCACACGGAACCCCTACCCTCTCCTTGATGGTGTTGCCTGGGGGTCGCTCCCGGAGATTGGTTCCACCCTCTTGAGGAAGGGGCTAGGAGGGAAATAAGAAAACCCAAGTCTCACAGCACCATCGGCATGTTCCCAAAAACCAACACCTCCACCTGCCCCCTTGTGACATATGGGCACCCCCGTCGCCGATCTCCTGGAAACAAAGATGGTGGTGGGGAGGGGGACCATGGGAAGGGGAGTGTGCACAGCCCCTGGAATATGGGGGGACATGGGGGGACCTTGGTGTGGGAGGAGAGGGGGATGGAGGCCCCACAGAGACCCCGGCAGGGAAGTTACCCAGCTCCATGTTGGCACTAGCTGGGTTGTTTGCCCCCCTCTGCTCCTATGGGGAGGCTTTTCCCAAACACCCCTCTTCTGGTGGCCAGAAACCTTCTCATTTCTGGCCAAAATTTGCCCCAGGGCAGTTGTTACCCCACGTTGGCAGTTCTGCATCAACACCCAGCCACTTGTCTGGGCGTGCCCAGACAGGCAGGCTTCCCCATTGCCATCATCATGCCATTTCACCAAAGGGGCTGTGTGAGGTCTCCACTGCCCACTAAGGACTCGCGGGTTGCCGTGGTGGTTGCAGGAAGGGGCAAATATCTGAATTTCTGTGAGGTGCAGAACATGGGGTCCCAAAGTTGCTGGAGGCGGGACGTGTTGTGGACAGAATCACACAGCATTCAATTTTGGTTGGATCGAGCAGAACTTTTAATCTTAACAGGTACCTAGAAGGCTATAGCTATAGGGAAGCCCAGCAGAGCGTCTCTGTGCTGAGCTCTGGCACTTCCACTGGTTTCAAGTTACAGAGGGTTTATATAGGTTTATCGAAGTTTACATATTACAGACAGGACCATAGAGTGGATTTTCCAGTACTTACCAAGTCATTTACTACATGTTGGGCACTTATACCTCACACTGGGATTCTCCCGGTTTCAGTAAGTCCCGGTGATTCTCCTGGTGCCAATAAGTCCTGAGGCATCTACAGTCTTTGGTAGCCTGCAGGAATTCCTGACAGGGTATGGCTGGGAGTGGCTGCAAAAGCAGTTACTGTCTTAGAACATAACTCAACCCATTTGCATTACTAGTGTGGTTCCAGTCGAAGACCTCCTACCTATATTTTTATTCCACAATCCTCCCTTTTGTACTTATGGTACAACATGGGAAGCTGCCTAAGATTATGACAGGCTGCATTGTTACAAAGATTTGGCTGGACGGGGCATAGTTATTGGTTGCTCCTTACACAATTCATTATAAGGCAGAGGGGAACAGAGAAGTATCAAAATTTCTAGTTAAAACTCTACTAAGTACAATCCCAGTTTGCCTGTGTCACAAATTCATCTCCTGTAGAGTAGGTTCAAACACTTGTCCCAAGAATTTGTACTTTTCCACACTTCCCCACCTTCATCTAAAGAGAGGTCCAGGCACCTTTCCTGCCTGTACACTGGCCGGTGGGACACAGGTCCAGGAGGCCCTGGCTCCAGATTGGCCCAATGTCTTAATCCACTGGACATGCTACGGGGAGCTGAGGGAGGCGGGTCACTGCTTGGACAAGTATACGTAACTACAGACATGATCTTCTAAGACAGGCTGGGGTAATGGACAGACAAATATTCCTAAAAGACAAATAAAACTAGCAACTTATTCACATATACAGGCTATATTGAGGCAAACACAATAAACATGCAAGTCAGGGCTTGATTGAACGCCCTGGTCTCTTGGAAAGGTTTGGATTTTCACAATGACATGGAAATGTCAATGTCCATTAGTTGCTGGATTTCTTTGTTGTGTTCCTCTTCCATTTGTAGCAGTTCAGAATACAACAGGTAATTTTCTTTTCTGGTCTCGAAGTTCAATCTCAGTTTAGGGCCTTGAGTAAACTGTTTCAAACACAACTTCAAACAACATCGTGAGAATACCACAACAACATATATAACACCCAAGATTATTAGGATTGACCGGATACCATGAATAATCTTTCCTAATGCTCCTATGTCAGGCAGCCAGAAGGTTAACCAGGACCATATATTTTCAAGGCCCCAATCAGTGTTTTCTAAGGCTACTTGGTGCACTGTTTTGAGCTGAGATTGAATTTTGTGAACGTCTGTCTCAATTCTTTTATCTTGGTTCACATACATACAGCAACTTGAATTTATCAGGGCACATACTCTGCCCTAGGAGGCTAGGAGAAAATCCAGGGCCATATGATTCTGGGTAGTAACTTGGGACAACTGGGACACTTCTTCCTGTAAGGTTTGGATAGCGTCCATAGTAGCATTTTCCATTGCTTCTGTGGTGGCCGAAATATTGACCACGGCTTTTTCTAACTTGATTACAACCAGCCAAGGAAAAAGGCTTGCACAAATTGGTGAAAACCAGTGGGGTGAGTTGCCAGGGGATTCTCTGGTATTTTATTGTGACGGGCTAGATTTCAGACCTGTAGATTATAAAAGTCACTATGAATTTCGAATCCTGCAATAACTTGTCCGATGGTACAGGTTCCCACCCAATTCCAACGTAAAATTTTATATGCCCACTTTCCACGTAACCAGTACATTCCTGGGGCATCTATGGCGGGGTAGACGGAATGGGTGCCCTTTTCACACTTCATTGGATAGGAAAAGGATCGGTAATCGGGGCTCGCCCTACTGTGGACAGGTTCTTTGGGTTGCAGTATAAGGCAGGTATAGCCATTAAAGGAATACCTTGCTTTGGGTGGGCTGGTCCGTAAGTGCAGATCCAGCAGTTACTGTGATTATTCTGGTCAGCAATAGATTGGGACAGAGTCCCAGTCAGCAAGAACAAGGGAAAGGGCTAGGAATAGATAACAGTTAAGGTTTTCATTTTATCGTAAGTGTGGGAAGAATGCATCTAAGCCAAAGCAGTCCAGTTAATGTTAAGAGGGTCACCGGAATTTCTTACGGTTTTCATGGTCTCGGATTGTGCTGATGTTTTGGAGGTTTATCAGTGTTGTTTGAGGACCGTTGGTCGGAGGATGGGCTTTCTCTATAATCTTTCAAGGTCTCAATTGAAAGATTCCGATCCTACCGATGAGGACCAGAATTCTGTAGCCGTTGGGTCCAATGGTGGGGAGAGGTCTTCATGCAGTGTGATGCGTGAACCCAGTTAGGATATCCTTGGCATCATACTGCGGCATTAGTGGTTAGTAACACTAAATAGGGTCCTTTCCATTGAGGCTGCAAGGCATTCTGTCGTTAGTGAATCTTTACACAGACCCAATCTCCAGGTTGAAGGGAGTGGCACAGTTCCATTGCTGGTGCTGGAACGGCTTCTTGAACCTGTGTGTGGATAGACTTGATACACTTCATTAACATTTTACAATAGTCCAATATCACATCGTCAGTTAAATGTACATCAAATTCCAGCAGGTTTGGCGGTGGGGTATGTGGCAATCTCATGGCTCTGGCCATAAGGATCTCATGTGGAGACAGTCCATGTTTTCTGTTCACAGTATTTCTAATACATATGAGAGCTATGGGTAAGGCATCTGGCCACTTCAAGCTGGTTTCTGCGCATATTTTGGCTAATCTAATTTTCAAGTCCGAATTCTTCCTTTTTACAGCTCCGCTGGACTGGGGGTGGTGTGCACAGTGCAGGGGTTGTTGGATTGCTAATGCTTTACACACGTTTTGAATGACCAGTCCTGGGAAGTGGGTCCCTTTATGATTATCCAGCATGAGGGGTAACCCCAACCTACATATAAATTCTCTCAATAGTCTCTTGGTGACAGTACACATATTCAAAGTTACAGCATTTAGGCATTTGGATAAAATCCATCTGCAAGTTCACAAAGGGACCCCACGGAGCGGGGTGTGCTGAAGGTTTTGTCTTTTCTTTCTGGCCTATGTTATGGGCTAGACAGATAGGACAGGTGCTGCAGTACTGTTGTGCTACAGAAGAAAAATTTGGGGCAAACCAATCATGCTGTATGGCTGCTATCATCCCCCCTTTGCTCGTGTGAGCCACAGAGTGAGTCACATGGGCAAGGTAAGGCAGAAGAGCTTTGGGTGCCACCAGACGGCCATCCGGGGAGCACCACAAGTATCTGAGTGTAATAGGCATTCATGTCGCTGCCAGTCATCTTTTTCCTGCTCTGGGGTCTGATCTTGCCTTTTGGCTAGAGCAGTGAGGCTGGTTAGGGCCGACTGGTTTGTGGAAAGGAAAATATTAACGAAGTCTGGTGCTGGAGCTGGAAAGGGCTGCTTCCCTAGAAATAGGGCACTGCGGAACACAAGGAAGTGGCTTTGTAGTGTTTAAAGTGACCCGTACGGGTTCAGCGCTTAACATGTAGCCTACTTTGTTCGAATGGGCTGAGCACAATTGCAGAGGCACCTGCGCTAACAGTTCCTGTTGCAACAAGGAAGTGTCAGGTTCGGTGTCTCTCTGGTCAGAATCTTGTAATAATGTTAATATTGTCTCTCCTGTGGGTTCCGGTATATCAAGATAAATGCCATCTGGGCTGCCATAGATAATACAGCCTAATTTAAGGGTTTTACAAATTATTAGGCACATAGTACATTTTTACAATTCTTGCACTAACAACAAATTAACTACAAGACTTAACAATGTCACAGCTATCATTAGCAAAATTATGTCCAACTAAAACAGGCTTTTTCTTTTGTAAGGCTTACTATGGAGGTAACAATGTTATCCAATTTTACAAACATAAGGGTTTAGCTAGCACAATAGTGGCACATGTTTCACCACTAGTTGCTCTGTTACCTCTACATTACCCTCCTGCTGGGATTAGGCTTTGGGCCCCCTTCAAATAAATATTTTTGTTGAGCCCTAACAAACTCATTCTGCATGTGACTTCAATTCAGGGCTGTTCCAGACACACCCAATTTAAGTTCAGCTGGCCAAACCAGAGAGGAATTCTCCTTGCTAACAGCTATGGGTGGATCTTCCCCCGCCCCTGTCAGGCAGGTAATTTGCATCTACTACCATTACACAAGAGCTAATTTACTAGTGTTCAGAGTTTAACTGTTAACCATTTTAAGTCTGGACTTGGTGTTGAAGAGATATTAACCATTTTACTAGCATTTTATAAACAGGGTTTTGCATTGCCCATGTCTGACTCCCCATAGCATTTGATGTACTTGAGTCCTTTAAGAAACTGCAAGATATATTTAAAGTATTTAGAGGTGAGAGTTTGCCTATCACCCCCTGCATTTTTAAGAGATTAACAGCACCTTTGTCCTGCTGTGTTGCTCTAATTGACCAGTTCTTTCTTTGAAAGTGAGACACTGTTTATTTACTTACAGAGCTAACAGGCTGGAGACAGTTAAATTTTGACATTATTGTCTCCCCCTTATACTGACCAAGCCTAGCCACACAGGGCTGTTTCAGCTTTCTAATAATTTCTACTCCATTTAAGGCTTTTTTCCAAGATTTTGAAACTGGACATTTCTAAAACAAAGTCAGTGAATCCATCCACACTGGAAAAACGTTGACAATTAGAAACTGAACCGAATCTTTTAACATGTAAACTGTTGCTTGCTAGTCAGTGACTCACCCTGAGCCAACTTAATCTGTTTACTTTCACACCTTTCAGTTGCAGAAAACTGCTTGCAAGAGCTATCAGTAGGTTTTATTACTTCAGGAGCATTTTTAGGCAACAATCCACTTTCCACAGAAAAACCCTTTCCCTCTTTAGCTAGTGGCTGCTCTAAAGAAACATTTTCCTGGGCTCTAACAGACTCTTTCTGGGTTTGAGTTACACCCAGAACCACTTCTGGCACAATTGACACCTCCTCCACCAGAATAAGCTGAGAGGTACTTTCTGCCCATTCCACAGACAGAACACTAGAGACCAATTCTCCTCCAGCAGAAAAACTGCTATTCTTAACACTCAGTCTGAAATTTCCTCCCTGTGTTCCAGCCCACATGGCTGTTCCCGGACAATTAGAGACTGGGATAGCTTCCTCCATGGGCAAGCAATTACCCCCCAACAGACCATACACAATAATGTTAGTGACAAAACAAACAAACAGAAAACAAAAAACACAATTTTCGTTGCAACAGTAGATCCACGGTTTTGATTTTTTTTTAGCTGTTTCAGTGGTACCAGTTTTTTTTTTCTGCAGTTCTGAAAGATAAAAAAAGAACACTTTTCTACCCCCTTTTGGGGTGGTAGATTATTGCTTAGAATACCCCTTTCTTTTACATATTTCCTTTCTGATTGAGGGCAAAATAGACAAATTACCCTTATATTTTCCTGTGTTTTGTTCTATAGGAAGGCCAGATTTGTTATGGCTTCTATCTTTCAAGGTTTTAGGGTGAATTTTTTTTTTTTACAAGGTGGTGTACCTAAGTTTCCCTTTTGCTTGGGTTTGTTTGTTTTTATTTGCATTACTTCATGACACTTAATACATTGTTGTTCGATGCTTTTCCAGTCTTTTAACTTAACCAATTTGCCTTCCCATAATTTTCTTTCATAAACACATCATGATTTTTCCTTGCTTTTCCTTCCTGGCTTTCATTTATCATGCAACCACTTTATTAGAGGGTTGACTGATTTCATACATTCACTTTCTGTTCAAAACTGATGCCTAAGGCTTTTATAGTTTAACAAGTCCTCTGTAGATTCCAGAGGATAGGTGCTGTATCTAAAGCTGGGTACAGATGACTAGGGCCCAAATTTGGGGGAGAGGCCAATTTCTCCCGTACTTCTTTTAATTGTAGTTTTAATTTTTTTTCCTGGGAATCTTTTAGACTACAAGTTTGTAGCTCATAGCGTCTTTTTGAAGTGTCATCATACCAATCAAAGAATGCATCCCATTGTGACTGGGATATCTTGGATCCACGAGACTCTAGAGTTTTCCTCAAGTGCACTATTTTATCTAAATCAAATGTTCCTACCTTGGGGAACTGTCTGGCTGGGTCACTCTGAGGATAAGAGTGCCTTTCCGTCAGAGACTTGCAAGTCCTGGGAGAATAATGCATACTAGATAATATGCTGGGGTCCCCTTCTGGAGACCGGACACTTGCGTAGACTATCCAGTTCCCATTATCACTCACACACAAACACAGGAATGGCTTATTGAGGAATCCGCAATGTTTCACTCAGCCCGCAGTACTGCCGAGGTGAGTGAACCCGATAACAGAACGCTTATTTAGCGGGAGGGGGAAGGGAAGGAGACGAGACACAAAAGAGGTCCTCCAAAGTCACAGGAGTCCTAACCCTAGGCCCATCTTGTGACCGAGGCTAAGGCGCCCTTGGACAATGGATCTATGGAGGCTCATAAAACAGAGAAGGGGAAAGGGTGTACCTTGGGACTGCAAACACTCCACCTGTCCATTGGGTCACTAGGTTCAGGCAAGCCCCCCTTGCTGTTCGAGTACACACCAGTCATCACCCCAAGGCTCGCAGTGGCATCAGTGCGGCTGGAACTTGCCTTACTCCCAGACCTGATCTACAGCTCATTTGTTCAGACACAGTCACTCGGGACTCACTCGTTCACCTTAATACCCTTTAAACTGCTGAGGTGAGGACCTGATCCTCAGCCCGCAATACGAACCCCCAGACTCTCCCTGCGCACTTTCCAGAAAAAGACAAACAGACAGTTTAAAGCTTGCCTCGACCCTTAACCAAGTTCGGATCTCGCTTGGCTGTTATCGAATAGGAAGCCTACGGGCAGCCCTCCTCCGACCCCAAATAGAGATTTAAAAGGTCTCTTACCTTTTGAGTGGCGCCTGGGGCAGTGGGGAGCAGTCCGCGGTCCTTCCTGGACGATACCAGAGCTTGGAGATCCAAGTCACAGCACCAAATTGTCATGGACAGAATCACGCAACATTCAATTTAGGTTGGATCGAGCAAAACTTTTAATCTTACCAGGTACCTAGAAGGCTATAGCTATAGGGAAGCCCAGGCAGAGCGTCTCTGTTCTGAGCTCCGGCACTTCAACTGGTTTCAAGTTACAGAGGGTTTATATAGGTTTATCAAAGTTTACATATTACAGAAAGGACCGAATAGTGGATTTTCCAGTACTTAACAAGTAATTTACAACATGCTGGGCACTTATACCTCACGCTGGGGTTCTCCCAGTATCAGTAAGTCCCGGTGATTCTCCTGGTGCCAGAAAGTCCTGAGACACATACAGTCTTCGGTAGCCTGCAGGAATTCCTGGCAGGGTTTGGCTGGGAGTGGCTGCAAAAGCAGTTACTGTCTTAGAACATAACTCAACCAGTTTGCATTACTAGTGTGGTTCCAGTCGAAGACCTCCTACCTATATTTTTATTCCACAGACGGGTCACCTGGGATGGGCCAGGTGTCAGAGATCACTCCATCCAGAGAGAGGACACTTGACATCTCTTGACCTTGCTGGCCAAGCATTTATTGTCTGGACAAGGGGCTGGTTGTGGCCTTTCCAAAGCCCAGAAGAGCCCAAGAAGAAGACCTTGAATTAGGGGGACCATCGGGGCAAAGGGAAGTTAATGAAATGCCCTGGTGATAAAAAGAGACAACAGGTCTGGACCCATGTAATAGGACAGAGGAGGGCACAAGATGGGATTCATTACAGAGGTGACCCTCTGCCAGCACGAGGGAAAAGCGGATCCCAGCTCTTGTGACCAGACTGCGCTGTGCAGAGCAACCATTGGGTGACTGTAATGAGTGGGCATGGCTTCCCTCCGAGACTGACAGGGAGAAACAGGCCAGGCCTGTGGGGGCGGAGCCAGAGACTGCCTGTCTGCCCACCCGGAAGTGAGGGGGCGGGACAGGCGGTATAAAAGAGAAGCCCCGGAGTTCAGTCCGGCCCCAGCTCCCAGAGAGGAAGGACGTGCCTCTCTGGGCTCCCGAGCTGCCTGCAGCTTGGTACCCAGGTGAGCAGGCTAGGGCCTCATACCGGGTAAGCAGACCAGGGCTTGGGTCGACCTGATACCCTGGGGTACCCCCGGAGCCAGACACCCCACCAGGCTGGGGGTCCCAGAGGGGCCAGGTCTTGGAGGAGCTGCCGGATGCATATGAGGAGGAGGTGGCCATACCAGGGCTCGACCTGGAGGAGCTGCCTCTGGCCTTGCCAGAGGATGACGAGGCGCAGTCCCTGACCGGGCCTGACCTGGAGGAACTGCCTCCTGCCGACCTCTCAGAGGAACTGCCAGACCTGCCGCCCCCGGACGAGAACGAGTGGGTGGCGGCAGGGCAGGTACCCAAGGAAAAGGGGGCAGGAAGTAGCCCAGAGGAGGTTTTGCCCGGTCCGGAGACTGAAGGACCGGACCGAGAGTCAGCGTGTTGTGGTTGGGACCCCGCTGACTCCGTGGCAGACGCTTCTGCTACAGATAGGGACCTGGGTTGGGATGCAGTGGAGTCGGGTGGACCTGCGCCCCCTTCCCTGCTCCCCCTGAGTGGCTGTGAGCTGTGTGCTGCCCTGCTGGGGGCCTTCGAGACTGTGAGTTGCCCCGCCGGGGGCCTTTTGGGGACTGCATATTGCCGTAAGGCACCCAGCCCAAGCCCGGGGACCATTCCCCTAACCTGGGCTGGGCCAACCCCTGCCAGAGCAGGGTAAGAAATGGGTGTGGCCCCCCTCCGAGACTGACAGGGAGGGACGGCCACCCCGCTACAGTGAGAAATCCCTTCCTAGATAGGAAAGGACAGGCTCTTGCCGGTGTTGAATATTTTTCTTTGCCTCGTGTGTTTCCTATTCTTATACCGGCTTCGAACTGAATCGTTAGCAGCTTTGTTTGATAAACTGCCATTGGGTTTTGCTCTAGCCACGGCCACATGCTGTGTGCTAAGGGGAGGGTTGAACTGAGGTGAAGTCAGTTAAATGGGGGGGGCTCAGCTCTGGGGGGAAGAAGTGAATCTGTGTTCATGGTGGGTTTCCAGAGGCTGAGGGCCGTAACGTTATGGGGGATGCAGGCCTGTGCCCCAAGACCAGAGAGAACAGTTGAATTCGTCTCCCCTGAGCAGACTGTACTTTGTGACAGCCCCTTGGCTTCATTGCTCCTCCTGGCCAGGATGTTTTTCCCTCTCACTCGCTGGCACTAAAGGGTCTTGTGTGGAAATATTTCCCCTCCTAAAGTCACAGCCCCTCCAGCCCTGTCCCTTCACTTGTTTCCCCAGCCTCAGCCCATAGGTCCTGGGGTTGTGAAACTTCCCCTGTGTGCAGAGGGGTTTTCCCCAATGCCTTGGGGAGAGCAGCCTGTCCCACACCGCAGGGAGGGATCCAGCTACCAAGTGACACCCGGGGAGCCAGCGGGGCTGGGCAGTGTGGGACGGGCCCTGGGGCCTCCTCAGTCCCTGCCCGGGATAGGCTGGGGCCAGTACAGGCTGAGGGAGTTCTTAGGGCCAGATTTGGGCTGGCCCTTGCCCGTGGGCTGTCAAAGCCCCAAAGCCATGAGGACTAGGGGACATTGCAGGATGAATGAGACAGGGGCTGGTGCAGGGGGCCTGTCAGGGCCCCATAGCTGGTACCAGTGGGAGGGGGGCTGGGAATCCAGCTCTGGAACAAGCCCCTCCCCAGTCATTACCTGCAGGGTCTGGGCGAAAGACAGAGAAGAAGCCGAGCATCAGACTGGACAGTATCCAACCAGCCTGGCCTGCCCCGGATCCTCCTGGGCCTAGGCTTCCTGGCCTGTCCCAGCTCCCCGCTCCAACAGGACCCATTACGAGATCAGAGGGTACCAGGTGAGCTGGTGAGAGAGCCCCAGATCACACCGACACACACACTCCCGGACACACAGACACATACAAACACTAGCAATCTGACATAGCGCGCACACACACAGAGGTCTGTACACACACTCACAAACACATATGCATTCCATACAGCGAGAGATGTGCGGCCCACACACATTCACTGCAGATATTGACACTGGAAAGGCTTTGCCAAGCCAGCTACATTGGCAGAGCCCCCTAGCGTGGCTGTAGCTTATAGTGACATAAGGACACACACACACACAGGCACACACACACGGGCGCACGACTGGTTTCATTTCTGGCCACACACCCCGGAGGAGACAGGTATGTCCCATCTGAATGTCCAACCCAAGGGGTCCCGGGGCATTGCACTTTGCTGTGATGTTGTGATCCATGGGATCTCCCCTCCCCGCCCCCCGGAATTTTGCCCTTCCCAGGTCGGGGGGGCCAGGCTGGGGGGCGTGGCAGGACAGTGGGATTGACATGCAGAACTCCAATTAGGCTCATGCAAAAACGACATGTAATGAAAGAGACTGACTCTGGGGGGCTGAGGACCCTAGAGGTTAATTCTCAGATGTTCCCTGGCACAAAAATCCCCCCTGCCTGTCCGGAAGAGCAGGCTACACCCTGGTGAAATGCAGACCCCCCCCAGTTCCTGGCAGTTGAGCCAGGCGGCAAGGCCTGTCAGATTGCCCCCGGGCCTGCGGCTAGGTGGCAGGGCGCGGGTGCTGCTAGACATGTACACACACGATCACTCTCACGCAAGCTGCGGAAGGAAAAATCTACCTGGGCTTTGTCCCCCGGAGGGTCGCAGACCTGATCTGGCTTTGAGTCCCCCAGTGAGGAGTTGTGAGCTTTTCTCTCCCAGGGGTAATGCGGTTGGGCGTGTGGCAGAGTGGATACCTGAAACCCACCCCCGGCTTCAACTGGGGGGCTGGAAGGACTGAGGGGAAACACAGCCCAGCGGCTGCTGGGGTGGCTGGGGGCAGCTTGGATGAAGCTCCTCTATAGCCAGCTGGGAAGAAGCTGCGAGGGGAGAGTGGGGACAGCGGGGCAGGGGCTGGAAAAGGCCCCGACGGGCAGGGACAAGGAGGGGTGGCAGGGGATTGAAGGGACGATCCTTAGCTGCCTAAATCAGGATCCCTGGCTGGAGCCTGGGTGGGGGCCTGGGTTCCCCTCAGCTCTCCAGACCCCAGGGAGAAATGCCAGCTGCCAGGGCACCAAAGACCAGACATCCAGTGCCACCAGACAGGGGGCTTCCCTGTGGTGTGGGCTGGACTGTGGATCACCCCAAGGGGGGGGAAGCCCAGAGTGGCCTGGCTGGAGGAGTGGGGGGTACCGGGGAGGGGTCTCGGCAGCTACAGGAGGTAGAGAGTGCATGGTCCTGGCGATAGTGACCAGAGCAGGCCAGGGTGGGGGGGAAGCAGGCAGAAGGGCAACGGGAGTTTATCCCCTTCCCTGGTGAGCCCTGTGAATCAATCTGAAGTGCAAATACCGCTTGTGACACCACCAGGAAAGAACCCTCCCACAGGGTACTGTGCTGCGAGCCCGGCCGAGTGACCAGCCCGATCAAAAGCCGGGAGCCCTGCCCTTTGCCACCAAGGGCCGGGAATTCAAATGTCCTTGGGGGCTTGCATTGAAGCGAATTGACTAAAAGCCCCTTTCACCCTTGGACGTTTCCTGGGGTAGCTTGCCCCCCACGCACGCACTAACTTGCAGGCCTGATTCTCTTTGTGCAGGGTAGTTGTAGGCATACGCCCAACCTCGAGCTCCCACCAGGTGCCAGCAGGGGCCTGGTAAGCGTCCGCTTGGGCGCATAGTTGAGATATGGAGTGAAAACAAGACTGAGGTGGCGCCCAAAGCCCAGAGGGAGGTGAGTCGGAATATTGGACATGAATGGCGGCATGTGAAACAAAATAGTAAGGTGCTTTCTCAAGCCTAAACCAAACAAGGCATACCTATGTCCGACAGGACAGCTTGTCCCCAAATTCTTTCCCCAGCGGTTTCAGCCTGTGTCATTGTGACCCCTTCTCATCAGATCCTGCAGGCATAACGGGGGGTTCAGCTGCACCACCTAGAAACTGTTCCAAAAGTCCGTCGACTTACTCCTAACGAGGAGCCTGCTATTAATGCTTCCTCTTCGTTTCCTCTCTTTGAGGATCTCACATTCCTTCATGTGGGTTCGGCTCAGCCATAGAGGTGGATGCGTGCTGCAAATCAAGGTGCATAAGCCCAACCCGAGTTGGGTGGGCGGCTGCGTATAGTGTAGTGGTAGCTCCGAATAGTAGGCAAATGGATAGGGCAGTGTCATTATTTGATAGTAGGGGATGTATTCGTATTAGCAGGTGGATTCCAGCCACCACTATTGTGCTTGAGTGAAGTGGGGCTGATACTGGGGTAGGGCCTTCTATGGCAGCTAATAGTCATGGGTGCATGCCAAATTGGGCTGATTTTACTGTTGCGGCTAGAATAAGGCCTAAGAGTGGTATTATTGGGATGAGGTGGGAGATTGAATAAATTATTGGTAGGTCTAGGGTGTCTAGCAGTAGGAATAGTCAGCAGATGGCTATAATTAGGCTGATGTCTCCAATTCGGTTGTAAATGATGGCTTGTATGGCGGATTCGTTGGCTTTTAGTCGGGCTCATCATCATGTGATGAGCATAAATGATATAAATGAACAGTAGGAATAAATTGTTAGCTGTGGCAAGCGTTAGTATGGCTAAAAGGAATGTTAGTAAGTATTGGTAGAATTTAGTGCGTTGTTTGTCTGAGGCTATGTATCATTCTGAGTATGCTGCAATGGTTCGTGTGATGAATAGGGCGATTGGTGTAAGTGTAGTAGAGTATATGTCGAATTTTACATTTATGGTGATCTTAAAGGTGTCAGATTTAAATAGGGTGGAGGAGCCTAGGGAACAAGATGGAGGAACTGGAGCTACTGGTGCAG
>ML675620.1:3443222-3461319 GCA_007922155.1 Mesoclemmys tuberculata
GACCCTGGCATTATCAGTGGGCTACCCTGGGCACGGACGGGTTACAGCAACAGCTGCTCCAAATGGGCACAGGTCAAAGGTTCAAATCCCACATGAGACCAATCTCAACCGTTCCTCTTGTGGAGGGATCGGGGTCCTAGCTGGACTAGTACAGCCATCAGCAATGACTTTGGGGGAGGGGGTGGGCAGAAACCAGTGTTCCTCCAGTTCACTCTCTGACACTAGCCAGTCCCAGCAGCTTTAGGGGAAGGAATACGTCCCCCATCCACTCCCAGGAGAGGAATAATAGAAAAACTTACTGAGAGGCAAAATTTCTTCCTGACCTTCCTCAGTTAGTCAGTGGCTCCTGCCCTGAAGCATGAACATGTGTACCGGTTGTGTCAGTTCTGTTAAAAATGACCAAACAAGTTGTCCTGGGGTTGGACTGGGGAGATGGCACCCTTTATTGCCTGCTTTTCCACTTTGAGGCCACGAGTGAGCAACAAGGGGTTACTTTACAATTCTCTTATCCAGAACAGTATGTAAATGTATACATTTCCAGAAACTCCCCAGAGACCCTTATTTGGTTACACTGACACCTATAAAATAAATATTAACAACTACATGATGAATGCAATTATACCCACCTCTGTTTGTTGTTTACATGATTACCATACAGAGGGTAGGCACATCACCTTAAAACCTATACATTGTACCCTAAGATTCTTTGACGTAAAGGCATGCCAGGGGAAGAAGAAAGATAAGGCTTTCTTCCCACTAAGGCCTTGTGGAGAAGTGATGATAGACTCATCCCCTGCACACATGGCCAGGCAGGGAGGAAAAGAACAGAAATAACAAACTAACTAGAATTCATACCAATGAGCAGAAACATGGTTTGCCCATGCCTTAGGCCCATTCCCTGTGCCTTAGCCCTGACCATTTGTCCAGCGTTTAACTCGTTACTCTCCTAAAAGTTCCAGTTTTGGGTTGGGAGAGGGGTCTAGTGGGTGAGAGGAAAGGAGAAAGAGAATCAGGACTTCCAGTTTGTAAGCCTGCCCACGGAAGTGGCATGAAGTCCAGTGGGTTAGAACAGGGTGGATGAAAATATAGGACTCCTGGGTTCTTTACTATGCTCCCAGAGGGGAGTAGGTGTGGTGGGTAAGAGCAGGGGAGGCTGGGAATTGGAACTCCTGGTTTCTAACCCTGATCCTGGAAGGGGAGTGGTGTCCAGTAGGTTATAACAGAGCAGGTGAAGATTCAGGACTCCCAGGTTTAATTCCCAGCTCTTGATGGGAAGTGGGGTGTAGTGCATGACAACAGGGCCAGAGGTGGAAGTCAGCACTCCTGGGTTCTATTCCCAAGGCGGGGGAAATAGTTTGAGGGAGGGTTTGAAAGCACCTCAGAGAGAACCTCAGTGGATGACAACAGCAACCCGTTTCCCGCACGAGTGACATGCTCAGTGTCTTCTGCCCTTGCAGCCCCCCATACACACGCTGCTTCCCCGAACAATGCTCTGCCACTGTTGCCCCATGAGACGCTATTCTCTCCTCCCTTCCGGCTCCTGGAGCCTCCCACAACTCACCCAAGTCCTTGTTCCTTCTCTGTCATGGGAGCCGCACCTCACCTGATCCTCCTTCCATCTTGCAGCGTGTTATATAGAGTCCCGCTGGACGTGGAGAAGGAGTGGTGGGAGGCAAAGCAAGTAAATTATTGGGTAAGGATGACTTCCCCATATCGGTCAATTATGAGCAGTGACCCAGCAAGACAGGAAGGGGTGGGGAACACCCAGCACGAATCCTGCCACAGACCTGGCCTTGAAAGAAACATCTAAGGGTGTTTCTAGCCAGCGAGTGAAGGTGCAGCAGCAGCACAGGTGGCAGAGACGCGCCAGCTTTATTTTTTCTGTTGGGGGTAACAATGGGGGGGCAGCAGAGTTCACCCTGGGGTAGCTGCCCCAGGACCAGGATTCCAGGGACCCTGGGTACCTGCTGTGGTTGCCAGCCCGTGCTGCAGTCCATGCAACATGTCCCCACTTCCGTAGTTACCGGTGCGAGCTGGGTGTAAGCTATTGTAGCTATCTTTGATCTAGCTGGCCTACTGCAGCCACACCTTCATTTGATGTGGAGATACACCCTGAACCCTGATCCGCCTGGCACCTTCCCAATCCAGTTCTAGTCTGGAAACGCACAGCTCTTCAGTTGCCCCACAACCCTAACGTATTGCCTCCTGCTATCGCAACCCTGAGCTCCCCTTATTCCCATCCAGGAGCTCCCTGCTGTTCTAAGGGGTTTGGTACCCATGGCCTTAGGTCTTCTGAGTGCCATCGCCCATGCATCAGTAGCAATCCTTTTATTAAAGACAGAGAAAAGAAGGGAAACCTGCAAATGCTCTGCATTTCAAATGGGCTCAGCTCAGGTGGGTTTCTTAAATGACTTCTCTTGTTCCCTTAAGCTGGAGAGAGAGGTTTTAGAAGGAACCTGCCTGCCCCAATCCAAAACTGTATTAAAGTTAGAGAGGCAACAAGCCCATTCCTGCTGTATCTTCCATAAGTTAATTGTAGCCACACGTCAACCACTGAGCATGTCCTTAGAGTGTCCAGCTGCTGAATGGCTGGACGCCTGCAATATATATGGATTGGCTACTTCCAAAGAAGCAGATCTTCCCCAGCTTCCTAGTTTCACCTCCAGTCACTGCTCTGCTGAACCCCCAGCCCTTAGGCAGGTAAATAGTTTGCTTAACAATGCACAGAGAGTGAAGTGGCAGCAAGTCGCCATGTCGGGTGTTCATCTGCACCCAGGTCTTTCCTCATGCAGAGGACAGCCCTCCCCCACCCCAATTGTTGGTGTTTTCCTGGAGCCTCCATTTTTGTTGGTTTTGCAATCTCTTCATCTACATCCGGTTCAGAATGGAAACAGAGCTGTTGTGAGGCACGCAATGACCAGACTGAAGGATCTGGTTCTGTTCCCTCCTGCCTGAAAGGAACCTGTCCTAGATATGTCACCACCTGGTTCCCTGCCGTGAGAGCGTCATTTTCAGCACAGACACCCAACTTCTCAGATATTGTCCATCTGCACGTTCCATCATGTTTGTGACGAATGGGATCCTGTCTCTAGGTGGAGATCTCACAAGCCAACCTTTAGTGAATTGCTAGGCACCTGTCCACCCCAGGGGCTCCAGGTAGACCTAAATGGATCCTGTCTGCTAGTAAATCCCAAGTGGGGCCTGGATCACAGTTTCAAATCCCACATAAGACCAATCTGAACCATTCCTCTGGTGCAAGAATCAGGGGTCCCAGCTGGACCAGCCCAGGCTTCAGCAATGATTTTGCAGGGGGAGGGAAGAGACCAGGGTCACTCTCTGACACAAGCCAGTCCCAGATACTTTAGGGGAAGGATCTAACCCCCTTCCTATCCCACAAGAGGGGAAAAATGGAAAAATTTACTCAGACGCAATGTTTCCTCCTGACCTTCCTCTATTAGTGAGTGGCGCCTGCCCTGAAGCATGAAGGTTTGTACTGTTTGTGTCAGTTCCAGTTTTGGGTTGGGAGAGGGCTCTACAGGATTTGAGGAAAGGAGAAGGAGAATCAGAATCCAGTTTGTAAGCCTGTCCATGGGAGGGGAGTGAATTCCAGTGGGTTGGAACGGGGTGGATGAATATGTAGGACTCCTAGGTTCTTTCCCCTGCTCTTAGAGGGGAGTGGGGTGTTGTGGTTTAGAGCATGGGAGGGTGGCAATCAGGACTCCTGGTTTCCAGTCCTGATCCTGGAAGGGGAGTGGTTTCCATTGTGTTAGATCGGAGCAGATGAAGATTCAGGACTCCCAGGTTTAATTCCCAGCTCTTGATGAGAAGTGGGGGTTAGTGGGTGACAGCTGGGCCAGAGAAGGAAGTCACGACTCCTGGGTTCTGTTCCCAAGGCTGTGGAAATAGTTTGAGAGAGGTTTGAAAGTGCAGAGAACCTCAGTGGATGATAACACGAACCAGTTCCTGCACGCATGTGTGACGTGCTCAGTGCCTTCTGCCCTTGCAGCCCCCCCAGACTCACACAACCAGCCAGCCATTTCTTGGCAGAAAGCAGGTTTATTGAGCGGAGGGCACGCAGAGAAGGAAAAACATTCAAAGTTGGGGAGGAGAACAACGAGAAATGACCCGTATCGCGAGGAGGATCCCTTCTGAGACTGACGGCGCACTAACACAAGGGTGAGAATGGGGTGATGTTTATTAATGAAGGGACAGAGTTTGAGCTGGCCGTGGGGAGACAGCACTATGGGGGCAGACGGTGAAGGGCGGGGAAGGGGTTGGGTATGCTGTAGGATGGGCGGTAGAGGAGGAAACACCTGACCGATGTGACCGGGGTTCAGAGGCGGGTGAGGACTTGGGGGCAGTGTCGTGTGTGGAAGGGACAGAGTGGGATTTGAGGAAGTGACAAGGGCCCCTGCTTGCTCTCCTTGCTCACCCTAAACGCTCTTGACATAGAACACGGGCAGCTCTTTCCAGCAGAGAACCACAATTCTTGCTTTAGAGGAGACACCGGTGTAGGAGAGGCTCCAGGTGTTCAACGTGCATGTGGTGATGCTGAAGAGATCCTTGCTCTCCTGCTTTTTGGGCCCAGCAGCCGTTCCGCCCGTGGTGCAGGCGCTTTTGATTTTTTCGATGGGCTCGTGGATGAAAGTGTTGCTGTATTTCCAGTACATCACCCGGTCCCACATCATCTTGTTGCAGTAGGCGCTGTCATTAGTGGCCATGGTCTTGGGCTTGTCCACGTGATTTTTCCGGAATTGGTCATGCAGGAAGGTCCACGTTTCCCTGCTGGCCAGGGCCAGGCAGACGGCCAGCAGCATCAGAATGGTAGGGCTGGGTCTCCTCGCAGCCAAGGCTGTGTCTGTGGCTGGATCGTCCTGCTGCGGAGACAGAAGAAGGAGATGGATGGAGAGAGTGCAATGCAGAGACCGGCTCCCTCCATGGGACTTTCCCTCTCCCACCCCATTATCTCCCAAATCCCCTCCCATTATTCTACCCCCTTGTGTGACGTGCTGCACCAAGCCCAACAGCCATCACGGATCCCTGTCCTCTATCCCAAGGTGGAGCTAGGACCCGAAAGTCCCAGCTCCCAGCTGCTCTGCTGCAACCACTAGCTCACGCTGTTCCTGGAACAATGCTTTGCCGGTGTTGCCCCATGCGGCACTGCTCTCTCCTCCCTCCCGGCTGCTGGAGCCTCCCGCAAGTCACCCAAGTCCTTGTTCCTTCACCGTCACGGGAGCTGCACCTCACCTGATCCTCCTCCTGTCTTGTGTGGAGGGAAACTAATATGGAGTCTCTCTGCCTTTCTGGGGGAAAAGATGGACTCTCTTTCCATTCTGATTTCTAGTCTGTGAGGATAGCTGTCAAGGCCTAAGATGGAATGTGCTTTGCTAGCAGACGTTTAGACTTAGAATCTATGACCATAACAAGATAGTTATGAGAGCTGGGCGCCAGCAGATACGGAATGTGGAGGAAGACCTTGCTGTTCGGATAGAGGGGGGTGAGAAGTGCTGGGCCCAAATATTTTTAGATAACGAGCCTTTGCCTTTCCCTTTGTCTTAGCCTCTGCCTTTGCCATGGAAACTGTGACGTATAAGACTTGTTTGTGTAAGGTTATATAAGCTTTAAGAAATGTATGCTGAGGGTCGCCCTGACCATCGGGCCACCTTTTTTACGTAAAGAATAAACTTTGACTTTGCTAATCTGCTGTCTGGCTAATTTGGACCATCCGCTGGGCAACGGACGTGTAAATAAGGACCCCTGAGTTTGGGTTCTTCGACACTTGCGTTGTGTTATATAGAGCCCCGCCGGACATGGAGATGGAGGAGTGGGAGGGCAAATCTAGTAAATTATAGGGAAAAGATGATTTCCCCTCATTGGGCAGTTATGAGCATTGGCACAGCAGGCCGAGCAGGGGCTGGAAACACCCAGCACGAGTCCTGCCAGAGAGCTGGCCTGGAAAGAAAGATCTAAGGGTGCGTCTAGCCAGCGAGTGAAGGTGCCATTGCAGTGCGGGTGGCAGTGACGTCCCAGTTTAGTCCTTTCATTTTGAATATCAATGGGAGTCGGCACAAATCACCCTTGGGTAGCTGCCCCAGGACCAGCCTGCCAGGGACCCCGGGTACCTGCTCTGGCTGCCAGCCCGTGCTGCAGTCCTTGCCACCATGTCCCCACTGCTGTTGTTACCCGTGTGAGCTGGATGAAAGCTAGTGTAGCTACCTTTGATCTGTCTAGCCTCTGCAGCCACACCTTCATTTGATGTGTAGATGCACCCTGAATCCTGATCCGCCTGGCACCTTCCTAATCTAGTTCCAGTCTGGAAACGCACAGCTCTGCTGGCTCCCCGCAATCCTGATGTATCGCCTCCTGCTATCCCAGCCACGGGCTCCCTTCGCCCTGCTCTGCTCACAGCTCTCAGTGTCAAGCTGGAGTTCCCTGATGTCCTAGGGCGTTTGGTACCCACAGCCTTCAGTCTGCTGAGTGGCATGGCCCATGCACCGGTAGCAATCCTTTTATTAAGACCCAAGAAAGAAGGGAAACCTGTTAATGCTCTGCATTTCAAATGGGCTCAGCTCAGGTGGCTATCCTAAATGACTTCTCTTGTTTCCTTTAGCTGGAGAGAGCGTTTTAGAAGGAAACCCCCTGCAAGTCCCAAAGTGTCATAGAAGGTTAAAGAGGCAACAAGCCCTTCCCTGATATTTCCGCAAAAGTTAATGGTAGACGCATGCCAACCCCTGAGCATCTCCTAGAAGTGTCTGGCTCCTGAATGGCTGGACATCTGCAGCATGCATGGGTTGGCTACTTCCGAAGAAGCACCCCCTGCTTCCTAATTTCAGCTCCTGTCGCTGCTCTGCTTTACCCCCAGCCCTTAGGCAGGTATATAGTTTCCTTAAGAACGCACAGATGTTCAATTGGTGGCATGTTGGTATTTCGGGGAAAAAAGGGTTACGTTTCAAATAAAATCACAACCCACCTTCTAGAACCGAGCCTCACCGAAGTCAATACTTTCAGAGCAACGTCTTTTCATTTTTTCCCAGCCAGGCTCGGCTGCGGTCTTCCGTTCGTGAGACAAGTCATGCTGGCTGGTTGCGTCTTTGGTGAAGGATCTCAGATGTTCTTCTGCACCCCAGAGCTTTGCTCATGCAGAGGAAACCCTCCCCCACCCACGGTTGTTGGTGTTTTCCTGCACTCTCCTTTTTTGTACTTTTTTGAAATCTCTTCATCAGCACCCATGTCTGAATGGAAACAGACCTGTTGTGAGGCAAGCAATGATCAGACAGGCGTATCAGTGTCTGTTCCCTCCTGCCTGAAAGGAACCTGTCCCAGATATGTCACCTCCTGGTTCCCTGCCTTCAGAGCGTCATTTTCAACAGAGACACCCAACATCTCAGATATTCTCCATCGGATGTTCCACAGTGATTGTGACGAACAGAGGGATACTGGCTCTAGGGGGAGATCTCACAAGCCAACTTTTAGTGAATGTCTAGGAACCTGTCCAGCTGAGAGATTCCTGGTGGCCCTGTATGGATCCCCTCTGCCAGTTGGTTCCAAGTGGGGCCTGGATCACAGGTTCAAATCCTACATGAGACCAATCTTGATAATTTCTCTTGTGGAGGGATTGGGGGTCCCAGCTGGACCAGCCCAACCTTCAGCAATGACTTGGGGGGGCAGAAACCAGGGTCCCTCCAGCTCAGTCTTTGACACTAGCCAGCCCTAGCTGCTTTAGGGGAAGGAATTCCCTGCCGCTTCCCCCAAGAAGGGAATAATGGAAAAATTTGCTCAGAGGCAAAGTTTCTTGGTCACTGTCCTCCGTTAGTGACTGGCTCCTTCCCTGAAGCATGAAGGTTTGTACCAGTTCAGTCAGTTCCAGTTTTGGGTTGGGAGAGGGCTCTAGGGGATTAGAGGAAAGGAGGAGGAGAATCAGGACTCCTGGTTTGTAAGCCTGTCCATGGAAGGGGTGTGAGGTCCACTGGGTTAGAACAGGGTGGATGAAGACGTAGGACTCCTGGGTTCTTTCCTCTGCTCTCAGAGGGGAGAAGGTGCGGTGGATTAAAGCAAGGGATGCTGGGAATCAAGACTCTTGGTTTCTAGTCCTGATCCTGGGACAGCAGGACAGCTCCAGGTGTGGTTTCCAGTGGGTTAGAATGGAGCAGGTGAAGAATCAGGACTCCCAGGTTCAATTCTCAGCTCTTGAATGGAATTGGGGTGTAGTGGGTGACAACTGGGCCAGAGGTGAAAATCAGGACTCCTGGGTTCTGTTCCCAAGGCTGGGGAAATAGTTTGATAGCGGGTTTGAAAGCAGAGAGAACCTCAAAGGACAATAACAACTTCCTGTTTTGGCACATGTGACGTGTTCAGTGTTTTCTGCCCTTGCATCTCCCCCACCTCAAACAACCAGCCAGCCATTGCTTTGCAGGTATCAGGTTTTATTGAGTTGAGGCCCCGCAGAGAAAGACAAACATTCAAATATGGGGAGGTGACCAGCGACAAATGACACGTACTAGGACGAGGATCCCTTCTGAGAGTGAATGCGCATTAGCAGAAGGGTGAGACTGGGGGGATATTTCTTAATGAAGGGAGAGAGCTTGAGCTGGCTGTGAGGAGATGGCACTAGGGGGTGGAGGGTGAAGGGCAGGGAATGGGCGGCTATGCTGTAGGAAGGGCACTAGGACCAATATGACCGGTGTTTAGAGGCAGGTGAGGAGCCGGAGGCGGTGGTGGGTGTGGATGGGACAGAAAGGGATTTGATTAAGAGGCAAGTTCCCTTGCCAGCCCTCCGTGCTCAGCCTGAACTCTAAACGGTCTTGACTAAGAACACGGCAAGCCTGTCCCAGCAGGAGATGACAATTTTCGCGGTGGAGCTGACACCGGTGTAGGAGAACCTCCAGAGGTTAAATGTGCAGATGGTGATCCTAAAGTCTTTGTTGCTCTGTCGCTTCTTGACCCCAGCGGCCATCCCATCCGTGGTGCAGACACCATTGATTTCTTTGACGGTGTCAGTGGCGTTTGGCGACGCAGGGGAGATGCTATGGATGAAGATGTTGCTGTATTTCCAGTACAGCAGCCGCTCCCACATCATCTTGTTGCAGTAGGCGTTATTGTTGATGGCCCTGGTCTTGGGACTGTCCACGTGATCTTTCTGGAATAGGTCATGCAGGGGGTTCCACGAATGCCCACAGATCAGGGCCAGGCATGCGGCCAGAAGGAGCAGGATAAATGGGTGGGGTCCCCTCGCAGCCATGGCTGTGTCTGTCACTGGATCATCTTGCTGCGGGGAAAGAAGAGGGAGATGGATGGAGCCAGTGCGAGGCGGGGACCAGTTCCCTCCATGGCACCTTCCCTCTCCCACCCCGTTAACCCCCAAAGCCCTGCCATTATTCCTGCCCCCTCGTGTGATGTACCGAGCCCAACTGTCATCACTGATCCCTGGCCTTTATCCCAACGTGAGGCTAGGACCCAGGACTACCGCCTCCCAACACCTCTGCTGCAACCTCTAGCTTATGCTGCCTCCCTGTAAAATGCTCTGCCAGTGCTGCCCCATGTGACTCTGTTTTCTCCTCCCTCCTGGCTACCGGAGCCTCCCGCAACTCACCCAAGTTCTTGTTCCTTTGCTGTCATGGGAGCTGCACCTCACCTGAGCCTCTTTCCATCCTGCAGAGTGTTTTATAGGACCCCGCCAGATGTGGAGGCTGAGGAGTGGGAGGACAAATCTACTAAACTATTGGGAAATGCTGAATTCCTGATAACAGGCAATTAAGAGCAGTGAACCAGCAGGCAGAGCAGGGGTGGGGAACACCCAGCACCTCTCCTCCAAAGACCTGGCCTCCAAAGAAACATCTAAGGGAGAGTCTAGCCAGCGAGTGATGGTGCTATTGCAGCGCGGGTGGCAGAGATGTGCAAGGTTTATTTTTTCTGTTGTAGGTAATAATTGTGGGTTGCAGAGCTCACCATTGGGTAGCTGCCCCAGGATCAGCCTGCCATGGTCCCCAGGTACCTGCTGTGGTTGCCAGCCCGTGCTGCAGTCCATGCCATCATGTCCCCACTGGTGTTGTTACCTGTGTGAGCTAGATGAGAGCTAGTGTAGCTATCTGTGTTTTAGCTAGCCTGCTGTAGCCACACCTTCATTTGATGTGGAGATGCACCCTGAATGCTGATCCACCTGGCACTTTCCTAATCCAGTCCTAGCCTGGAAATGCACAACTCTGCCACCACCCCACAATCCTGATGTATCGCCTCCTGCTATCCAAACCCTAAGCCACCAGAGCCCTGCTCTTCCAGCGGCTCTCAGTGCCAAGCTGGAGCTCCCTGCTGTCCTAGGGGTTTGGTACCCATGGCCTTCGGTCTGCCAAGTGGCATGGCCCATGCACCGGTAGCAATCCTTTTATTAAAGACACAGAAAAGAAGGGAAACCTGCTAATGCTCTGCATTTCAACTGTGCTCAGGTCAGGTGGGTTTCTTAAATGACTTCTCTTGTTCCCATTAATTGGGGAGAGGGTTTTTAGAAGGAGCCCACCTGTCCTCATCCCAAAGTGTTGTAAAAGTTAGAGAGGCAACAAGCCCTTCCCTGACATTCCTCTGCAAGTTAGTGGTAGACACATGCCAACCCCTGAGCGTCTCGTTGCAGCGTCCATCCCCTGACCCAACAAACACTTTCAATGGCCATGGATTCACTACTTTCAAGAAGCAGATAGTATCTGGTGTAGCAAAGCACTGTGGAGCTTGGGCCCGAGGAAGGTCCGCAACGTCTCTGCTAGGCTGAGTCACCAGCCTACACGACGTGGAGAATACGGAGAAAGGGGGGGACTGTCACCTAGGATGATCCATCAGCCACTAAAAGCCATGGGCAAATGGGATCATGAAGTTCGAGAAATTCTTGAAGTGGTTTTGTGACCACCAACAGCAACAGCAAGCGGCCCAACTACAGCAACAGCAAAAGCTGCTCAAAATGCTGGGAACTCAAGAACAGGAATTGATCTGGGACTTTGGGTCCCAGCAACAGGAGCTGCAGCACCAGTATGTGTAGCAGCTGGCTCTCTTGCTGCCCAGACCAGCTGGGATGGATGAGCCCCTTGGCCGATCCACGGTCTTAGCCCCGCTACCAGTTCGCCTCACAAATCTGCGGCCCAGCGAAGACCCTGAGGCCTTTCTGATGACTTTCGAATGCGTGGTGTTCGCCACAGGCTGGGCCCTGGACTGGTGGGCAATCCTTTTGGCCCCCTATCTGATGGGAATTACCCCCACAGCGTACCTGGCCCTCGCAGACAATGAGGTGTGGAACTACCGGTCTGTGAAGTCTGCCATCCTGGACACTCTAGACATCAACCCCGAAACCTTAAGGCGCTGGTTCCAGGGGAAGGCAAACCCTCTGCACAGCCTATCTTCGGGCTGTGGCCCAAGATCTCAAGGACGCCTGCTTGCTCCAGCGAGAGCAGCACTCCGCGCCCGCATTGGCGGAACAAGTCGTGCAGGAACTGTTTTTAGACATACTACCTTCCCTGAAGCGGAGGTGGGTGATGAGGCATCACCCCACCACTCTGACTGGAGTCGTGCGATTGATGGAGGAGTTCTTGGCCACTGAGAACCCAGCTGCTCCAACCAGCCCCAAGCCCCCAAGTGGATTATATCAATTTCTAAGGATGCCCTTTGGACTTCATGGGGAAGCTGTGATATTCCAACGGCTGATGGACTAGCTCCTGGGGCCCCATGTGAACTACACTGCGGCCCTACCTGGATGATGTCATAGTGGACAGTGGCCAATGTAATGATCACCTAAATCAAGTGGCAGCCATCCTGAGGATGCTGCGTGATGCTCAGCTCACCGTGAACCCCAGAAAGTGCTGCATAGGATGGCGGGAAACCACCTATCCTGGGTACGTCATGGGCCCAGGAACCCTGGAGCCCTTGATCAGAAAGATGAAAGCCCTGCAGAAATACCCTCGACCAACCACCAAAAAGCAGGTGAGGCAGTTCCTGGGCTTGGCTGGTTACTATCAGTGGTTCATGCCTGACTTTGTCACCCTTTCCGGAGTGGTCAGTACCTGCAGAAGCCAGGATCAGTTAGCATCTGTAGACAGAGAGTGCCAGTGGTCAGCGAGAGCCGGGAGCGTTCAGTGGGAGTCAGGCACGGTTGGCGCCAGCCAGGCGTGGTCAGCGGTCGATGGTAGACAGCAGTGGAGAGGGCCTGGTCAAGCCTGCGTCCAGCAGGAGCATGCAGAGGGGGACAGGCTGAGCCCCGAATGAAAGGTAGTCATTGCAGGGAACATTGGTAGGGGAAGTAGAAGTGGGTGACAACCTAGACAGCAGTGACCATGGGACGGTCGAGTTCAGGATCCTGACAAAAGGAAGAAAGGAGAACAGCAGGATATGGACCATGGACTTCAGAAAAGCAGACTTTGACTCCCTCAGGGAGCTGATGGGCAGGATCCCCTGGGAGGCTAATATGGGGGGGAAAGGAATCCAAGAGGGCTGGCTGTATTTTAAAGAAACCTTATTGAGGGCACAGGAACAAACTATCCTGATGTGCAGAAAGAATAGCAAGTGTGGTAGGCGCCCAGCTTGGCTTAACAAAGAAGTAACTGGTGATCTTAAACACAAAAAAGAAGCTTACAAGAAGTGGAAGTTTGGTCAGATGACTAAGGAGGATTATAAAAATACTGCTCGAACATGCAGGAATTAAATCAGAAAGTCTAAAGCGCAATTGGAGTTGCAGCTAGCAAGGGATGCGTAGGGGAACAAGAAGGGTTTCTACAAGTATGTTAGCAACAACAGAAAGATTAAGGAAAGTGTGGGCCCCTTACAGAAGGGGGGAGGCAATCTAGTGACAGAGGATCTGGAGCAAGCTGAGGTACTCAATGCCTTTTTTACCTCTGTCTTCACAGACAAGGTCAGCTCCCAGATTACTGCACTGGGCGGCACAGATTGGGGAGGAGGTGATCATCCCACAGTGCTGAAGGAACGGAACAAAGACTATTTAGAAAGATTGGACATACACAAGTCCATGGGGCCAGATGCAATGCACCCGAGGGTGCTGAGGGAGTTAGCTGATGTGATTTCAGAGCCATAGGCTATTATCTTTGAAAGCTCGTGGCAACTGGGGGAGGTCCCTGATGACTGAAAAAAAGCAAATCTAGTGCCCATCTTCAAGAAAGGGAAGAAAGAGGATCCAGGGAACTATAGGCCGGTCAGCCTCACCCAATCCCTGTAAAAATTGTGGAGCAGGTCCTGAAGAAATCCATTTTAAGGCACTTAGGAGAGAGGAAGGTGATCAGGAGCAGCCAGCATGGATTCACCAAGGGCAAGTCATGCCTGACCAACCTGATTGCTTTCTGTGAAGAGGTGACTGGCTCTATGGATGAGGGGAAAGCGGTGGACGTGATATACCTTGACTTAACAAAGCTTTTGATACAGTCTCCCACAGTATTCTTATCAGCAAGTTGAAGAAGTATGGGTTGGATGAATGGACTATAAAATGGATAGAGAACTGGCTAGAGCACAGAGCTCAAGAAGTAGTGATCAATGGTTCCATGTCTAGCTGGCAGCCGGTCACAAGTGGAGTGCCCCAGGAGTCAGTCCTCGGGCTGGTTTTGTTCAACATCTTCGTTAATGATCTGGAGGATGGGGTAGATTGCACCCTCGGCAAGTTTGCAGATGACACTAAGTTCGGGGGAGTGGTTGATAACCTGGAAGGGAGGGATAGGATACAGAGTGACCTAAACAAATTAGAGGATTGGGCCAAAAGAAATTTGAGGAGGTACAACAAGGACAAGTGCGGAGTCCTGCACTTAGGACGGAAGAATCCCATGCACAGCTACAGACTGGGGACTGAAGAGTTAGGTAGCAGTTCTTCAGAAAAGAAACTGGGGGTTACAGTAGATATGAAGCTGGACATGAGTCAGCAGTGTGCCCTGGTTGCCAAGAAGGCTAATGGCATATTGGGCTGCATTAGTAGGAGCATTGCCAGCAGACCACAGGAAGTGATTATTCCCCTCTATTTGGCATTGGTGAGGCTGCATTTGGAGTATTGTGTCCAGTTTTGCCCCCACGCCCACTACACAAAGGATGTGGACAAGTTGGAGAGAGTCCAGGCGTGGGCAACAAAAATGATAAGGAGGCTGGAGCACAAGACTTATGAGGAGAGGCTGAGGGAACTAGGCTTGTTTAGTCTGCAGAAGAGAAGAATGAGGGGGGGTTTGATAGCAGCCTTTAATTACCTGAAGGGGGGTTCCAGGGAGGATGGAGCTAGGCTGTTCCCAGTGGTGGCAGGTGACAGAACAAGGAGCAACAGTCTCAAGTTGTGGTGGGGGAGGTCTAGGTTGGACATTAGGAAAAAGTTTTTGACTAGGAGGGTGGTGAAGCACTGGGATGGGTTATCTAGGGAGGTGGTGGCATCTCCATCTTCAGAGGTTTTTAAGCTACAGCTTGACAAAACCCTCGCCGTTATTATTTAGCTGAAGTTAGTCCTGCTTTGAGCAGGGGGTTGGACTAGATACCTCCTGAGGTCCCTTCCAACTCTGTTATTCTATGATTTCAACTATCATGGTCAGTACAGGGGAAACAAGAAGGGGGAGGCAAAGAACACGCCCCATACACTGAGGTGGGTTTGGCTCATTGAGTTCATAAATTCTGTTTGCACTGTTTCCGAAACCCGTGCTGTGTTACCTCTCTTCTGTTATTAAAAGGTTTACTTTCTATACTCAGCCTCTGTGATTGCGAGAGGGGAAGTATTGCCCTTTGTGGTGCACAGGGGATAGTGTGTGATTTCCCAGGGGACGGGATGGAGGCTCGAGCCACTTTGGTGTTGTATCTTTAACAGAGACCCTTACATAAAGAACCTGATCCTTGCTGCTGCCAGCTCTGTCTGGCAGAAGGGTTACATACATAGTTTACTTAAGAAAACAGAGAGATTCAACTGGCAGAAAGTTGACTTGTTGGGAAAGAAAGGGTTACATTTAAAATAAAATCACAACCCACTTTCTAGAACCAAGACTTATCTAATGCGACACTTTCAGAGAAGCGTCCTTCCAATGTTTCGCAGCCAAGCTTGGCTGTGATCTTCTGTTCATGAGACAAGTCACTCTGGCTGGTTGCCTCTTTGGTGTAGGATCCCGGTAGGTCATTTGAACCTCAGATATTTCCTCATGCAGAGGACAGCCATCCCCTACCTCCCGCAGGTTGTGTTTTTCTTGACCCTCTTCTTTTCAAGGTTTTGCAATCTTTTCATCAGCATCCAGCTCAGAAGAGAAAGAGAGCTGCTGCGAAGCATGCAATGATCAGACGGGCGGATCAGGTTCTGTTTGCTCCTGCGTGAAAGGAACCTGTCCCAGATATGTCACCTCCTGGTTCCCTGCCCTGAGAGTGTCATTTTCAACACAGACAGCCAACTTCTCAGATATTGTCCGTCCACACATTCCATGATGATTAGGGGGATGTTGGCTCTAGGGGGAGACCTCACAAGCCACCCTTCAGTGAATTACTAGGCAGCTGGCCAACTGACGGGTGCCTGCTTGTCTTATATGGATCCCCTCTGCCATTTGGTACCAAGTGGAGCCTGGATCACAGGTTCAAATCCCACATGAGCCCAATCTCAACATTTCCTCTTTTGGAGGAAGTGGGGGGTCCCAGTTAGGCCAACCTACGGGGACAGAGACCAAGTTACCTCCAGGTCAATATCTGACGCTAGCCAGTCCTAGCTGCTTTAGGGGAAAGAATTCCCTCCTGCTTCCCCCCAAGAGAGGAATAATGCAAAAACTTGATCAGGGGCAAAATTTCTTCCTGACCTTCCTCCATTAGTGACTGGCTCCTGCCCTGAAACATGAAGGTTTGTACCGGCTGTGTCAGTTCCAGTTTTGGGAGGGGAAAGAGGTCTGGTGGTTCGAAGAAAGGAGGAGGAGAAAGGGACTCCTGGTTTCTAACAAATGTACGTGGGAGAGGAGTGAGATCCACTGGGTTAGAACAGGGTGGATGAAGACGTAGGACTCCTGGGTTCTTTCCTCTGCTCTCAGAGGGGAGTAGGTGCGGTGGGTTAAAGGAAGGGATGCTGGGAATCAAGACTCTTGGTTTCTAGTCCTCATCCTGGGAGGCAAGTGGTTTCCAGTGGGTTAGAATGGAGCAGGTGAAGAATCAGGACTCCCAGGTTCAATTCTCAGCTCTTGAATGGAATTGGGGTGTAGTGGGTGACAACTGGGTCAGAGGTGAAAATCAGGACTCCTGGGTTCAGTTCCCAAGGCTGGGGAAATAGTCTGATAGCGGTTTGAAAGCAGAGAGAACCTCAAAGGACAACAGCAACCTGTTTCCCGCATACCTGTGACACGCTCAATGTCTTCTGCCCTTGCTAGCCCCCAAACTCACACAACCAGCCAGCCATTGCTTTGCAGGTATCCGTTTTTATTGTGTTGAGGGCATGCAGAGAAAGACAAATGATCACATGCAGGTAGGAGAATAGCGACAAATGACACGGAACACGAAGGGCGAGACTGGGGGACATTTCTTAATGAAGGGAGAGGGTTTGAGCTGGCCGTGGGAAGATGGCACTAGGAAGGCAGAGGGCGAAGGGCGGGGAAGGGGTGGCTATGCTGTAGGACGGGCGCTAGGGGAGGAAGCACCTGACCTATATGACCAGTGTTCAGAGGCAGGTGAGGACCTGAGGGCGGTGGTGGGTGTGGAAGAGACACAGCGAACTTATAGGAAGTGGCAGGTGCCCCTGCCCGCCCTCCTTGCTCAGGCTGGGCTCAAAACGCTCTTGACGTAGAACACGGGCAGCTCTTTCCAGCAGAGAATGACTATTATCGCATTGGAGGAGACACCGGTGTAGTAGAGGCTCGAGGGGTTAAACGAGCACGTGGGGAGCTGAAGGGATCCCTGCTCTCCTGCTTTTTGAGCCCGGACAGCCGTCCTGCCCATGGTGCAGATGCTGTTGATGTTTTCGATGGGCCCATGGATGAAGGTGTTGCTGTACTTCCAGTGCATCCCCCGCTCCCACATCAGCTTGTTGCGTTGGGGGCCACGGTCCTGGGGTTGTCCAGGTGATTTTCCCAGAATCGGTCACGCAGGGTGTTCCACGGCTGCCGCTGGAGAGGGCCAGGCAGGCAGCCAGCAACAACGGGTTGGCAGGGGGGTTCCCCTCAGAGCCATGGCTGCGTCTGTCACTGCATTGTCCTGCCGCGGGGGCAGGAGAGGGAGATGGATGGAGACACTGCGAGGCAGAGACTGGCTCCCTCCATGGAAACTTCCCTCTCCCACGCCATTATCCTGCCAAACCCACCCCCATTATTCCTGCCCCATTCTGTGACGTGCTGCACCGTGCCCCACTGCCATCCCTGACCCCTAGCAGCTATCCCGAGGTGGGGCTAGGACCCAGGAGTCCCAGCTCCTACCTCCTCTGCTGCACCCACTAGCTCACGCTGCCTCCTGGTAAACTGCCCTGCTGATGCTGCCCCGTACGGCTCTGTTGTCTCCTCCCTCCCGGCTGCTGGAGCCTCCCATAACGCACCCAAGTCCCTGTTCCTTTGTTGTCGTGGTCACTGCACCTAACCCTGATCCTCCTGCCCATCTTGCAGCATGTTATGCACAGCCCCGCTGGACGTGGAGGTGGAAGAGTGGTAGGGCAAATGTCGTAAACTGTTGGGAAATGCTGAATTCCTGATATCAGGCAATTATGAGCAGTGACCCAGATGGCTGGGGCGGGGTGGGGAACACCCAGCCCCATTCCTGGCAGAGAGCTGGCCTCCAAAGAAACATCTCAGGGTGTGCCTAGCCAGCATTTGCAGTGTGGGTGGCAGAGACGTGCCAGCTTTATTCTCTCTGTTTTGGGCAATAGTGGGGGGCAGCAGAGTTCAGTGCCTCAGGACCACCTTGTCAGGGACCCTGGATAACTGCTGTGGTTGCCAGCCCATGCTGCAGTCCATGCCACTATGTCCCCACTGCTGTTGTTACCCAAGCGAGCTAGATGACAGCTAACGTAGCTATGTTTTATTTAGCTAGACTGCTGCACCCATAGCTTCGCATGATGTGTAGATGCCCCCTGAGTCCTGATCCACCTGACACCTTCCTAATCCAGTCCCAGTCTGGAAATACATAGCCCTGCGCTGCCACGCAATACTAA
>ML675620.1:3461329-3475206 GCA_007922155.1 Mesoclemmys tuberculata
CAATATGACTAGCGTTCAGAGAAGCCTGGGGAGCCACCAGGGCCGTCGGGTGGGTTTGCTACCTGAACGCTCTTAACAAAGAACACGGGCAGGCGATTCCAGCAGAGAACGACAATTTTCGCGGTGGAGCTGACGCCGGTGTAGGAGAGGCTCCAGGGGTTAAACGTGCAGCTGGTGATGGGGAAGGCAGCGTTGCTCTGCCACTTGCTGGGCCCGGCAGCCGTCCCGTTCGTGCTGCAGACTCTGATGATGTCTCTGACGGGTTTGTGAATGAAGACGTTGTTGGGCCTCCAGTACAGCACCCGGGTCCACATCATCTTGTTGCAGTAGGCGTTATTGTTGATGGCCGGGGTCTTGGGGTTGTCCACGTGATTTTTCCGGAATCGGTCATGGAGGGGGTTCCACGCCTCCCCACTGGCCAGGGCCAGGCAGGCAGCCAGCAGCAGAAGGATGGCTGAGCGGGGTGCCTTCGCAGCCATGCCGTGTTGTGTCTGTCACTGGATCGTCCTGCCATGGGGACAGAAGAGGGAGATGGATGGAGACAGTGCGAGGTGGGGACCGGCTCCCTCCATGCCACCTTCCCTCTCCCTCCCCGTTAACCCCACAAAGTCCCTCCCATTATTCCTGTCCCCTTGTGTGACGTGCTGCACTGTGCCCAATTGCCATCACTGATCCCTGGTCTCTATTCATTGTGGGGCTAGAACCCAGGAGTCCCGGCTCCCAGCCCCTCTGCTGCAACCACTAGCTCACGCTGCCTCTCAGTAAGAAGCCCGGCCATTGCCACACCATGCAGCACTGTTCTCTCCTCCCTCCCGGCCGCTGGAGCCTCTCGCAACTCACCCAAGTCCTGTTTCCTTCACTGTTGTGGGAGCTGCACCTCACCTCATTCTGCTTCCCATCTTCCAGCGTGTAATATAGAGCCCTGCTGGATGTGGAGTGGGAGGGGTGGGAGGGCAAATCTCATGAATCATTGGGTAAGGATGATTTCGCCATATTAGACAATTATGAGCAGTGACCCAGCAGGCCAGGGAGGGGTGGGGAACACCCAGCACCAGTCCCGCCATACACCTGACCTCCAAAGAGACATCTAAGGGTGTGTCTAGCCAGCGAGGGAAGGTTGATTGCAGCATGGGTGGCAGAGACATACCATCTCTATTCTTTGTGTTGTAGGTAAGAATTGTGGGTGCCAGAGTTCACCCTTGGGTAGCTTTCTCAGTACCAGCCCTCCAAGGATGCTGCATAGCTGCTGTGGTTGCCAGCCCGTGCTGCAGTCCATGCCACCATGTCCCCACTGCTGTTGTTACTCGTGCGAGCTAGATGAGAGCTAGTGTAGCTATTTTTGATCTAGCTGGCCTGCTGCAGCCACACCTTCATTTGATGTGTAGATTCCCCCTGAATCCTCATCCCCCGGCACCTTCCTAATCCTGTCGTAGCCTTGAAATGGACAGCTGTGCTGCTGCCCCGCAATCCTAATATATCGCCTCCTGCTATCCTTGCCCTAGGTTCCCTGCGCCCCGCTCTGCCCACTGTCCTCAGTGTCAGCCTGGGGCTCCCTGCTGGGCTGGGGGTTTGGTATCCACAGACTCGGTCTGCCGAGTGGCATGGCCCACATGCCTGTAGCAATCCTTTTATTAAAGACGCAGAAAAGAAGGGAAACCTGCTAGTGCTCTGCATTTCAAATGGGCTCAGCTCAGGTGGTTTTCTTAAATGACTTCTCTTGTTCTCTTTAGTTGGAGAGAGGGTTTTCAGAAGGAACCCCCACCGCTCCTATCCCTAAGTGTCATAAAATTTAAAGAGACAACAACTCTCCTCTTGGTGGAAAGGAGAAATTATCTGGAGCTGTGGTTGTTAATGTCCAGGTAAGAAAAGACAGATTCTGTCTCTGGTGCTGATGCTCGCTTGCAATCTCACTTCGGGAGAAACACAGAGCCGGTGAATGTCCTGATCAACCCCTCCAAGACCTGGAATACAGGGACCCGTGCTGGGCATTGCTTTGAACTTTGTCTTCAGTTACTGGTTTTCAGCAGTGGTGCAAACTATCCTGTGTTGTCTGGCTTGGCCAGAGTCTCATTAGCCGGAAAGGAAAAGGCGAGGGCTAGGAAAGGGACAAAAGTAAGGTGGAGATGAGGAAGAGGGCAAAAATAAACCGTTGGCACCGCGTTTCAGAGCCTGGGTGGATAGACTCAGATGTTCAGGTATGGGCTAAAGCCCGGGACCCTCCCTGCTCTCCGGGGCCTTGGCCCAGGTTCCGAGACTCAGCACCATGCCAGGGGGGGGCTGGGGTATAGCCGGTGGAGGTGGCCATACCAGGTGGGTCCCTCTCTCTGGCCCGATTTGGTCTGGATGTCTCTTGGGATTAGGATGAAGGTGGCCCAGTGGTGTCCTTTTGGACTCTGTGTTCCCAGAAGGTGGCCGACGTGGCAGCCAGGGTCACACATACCCCTGCAGTGCTGTCATGATGCGAAGGGATGGTTGAGTTCAGGATCCTGACAAAAGGAAGAAAGGAGATCCACAGGATATGGACCATGGACTTCAGAAAGGCAGACTTTCTGATCCTGATGAGCAGGATCCCCTGGGAGGTTCATATGAGGGGGAAAGGAATCCAAGAGGGCTGGCTGTATTTTAAAGAAACCTTATTGAGGGCACAGGAACAAACCATCCCAATGTGCAGAGAGAATAGCAAGTATGGTAGGCACCCAGCTTGACATAACAAAGAAGTTCTTGGTGAGCTAAAACACAAAAAAGCAGCTTACAAGAAGTGGAAGTTTGGTCAGATGACTAGGGAGGATTATAAAAATGCTGCTTGAACACGCAGGAGTGAAATCAGGAAGGCCAAAGTGAAATTGGAGTTGCAGCTAGGAAGAGACGTGAAGGGGAATGAGAAGGGTTTCTACAGGTATGTTACCAGCAAGAGGAAGATTAGGAATTGTGCGGGCTTGTAACAGAATTGGGAAGGCAACCTCATAACCATGGATGTGGAGAAAGCTGAGGTATTCGATGCCTTTTTTGCCTCTGTCTTCACAGACAAAGTCAGCTCCCAGCTACTGCACTGGGCAGCATAGAATGGGGAGGAGATGAACATCCCTCAATGCTGAAGGAACAGGTCCAGGACTATTTAGAAAGATTTGACATACACAAATCCATGGGGCCAAATGCAATGCACCTGAGGGAGTTAGCTGATGTGATTTCAGAGCCATTGGCTATTATCTTTGAAAGCTCGTGGCAACTGGGGGAGGTCCCTGATGACTGGGAAAAAGGCAAATATAGTGCCCATCTCCAGGAAAGGGAAGAAAGAGGATCCAGGGAACTACAGACCAGTCAGCCTCACCTCAATCCCTGGAAAAGTCATGGAGCAGGTCCTCAAGGAATCCATTTTCAGGCACTTGGAAGAGAGGAAGATGATCAGGAACAGTCAACATGAATTCACCAAGGGCAAGTCATGCCTGACCAACCTGATTGCTTTCTATAATGAGGTGACTGGCTCTGTGGATGTGGGGAAAGCGGTGGACGTGATATACCTTGACTCTAGCAAACCTTTTGATACAGTGTCCCACGGTATTCTTATCAGCACATTAAAGAAGTGTAAGTTAGATGAATAGACTATAAAATGGATATAGAGCTGGCTAGATCATCGGGCTCAACGCGTAGTGATCAATGGCTCCATGTCTAGCTGGCAGCTGGTCACAAGCGGAGTGTCCCAGGGGTTGGTCCTGGGGCCGGTTTTGTTCAACATCTTCATTAATGTTCTGGAGCATGGGGTAGATTGCACCCTCAGTAGTTTGCAGATGACACTAAGCTAGGGGGAGTGGTAATACCCTGGAAGGGAGGGATAGGATACAGAGTGACCTAGACAAAGAGGAGGTTTGGGATAGAAGAAATCTGATGAGGTTCAACAAGGACAAGTGCAGAGTCCTGCTCTTAGGACAGAAGAATCCCATGCACAGCTACAGACTGGGGACCGACGAGTTAGGCAGCAGTTCTGCAGAAAAGGACGTGGGGGTTACAGTGGATAAGAAGCTGGCTATGAGTCAGCAGTGTGCCCTGATTGCCAAGAAGGCTAATGACATGTTGGGCTGAATTAGTAGGAGCATTGCCAGCAGATTGAAGGAAGTGATTATTCCCCTCTATTCAGCGTTGGTGAGGCCATATTTGGAGTACTGTGTCCAGGTTTGGACCTCCCACTACAAAAAGGATGTGGACAAGTTGGAAAGAGTCCAGCAGAGGGCAACAAAAATAATAAGGGGGCTGGAGCACAAGACTTATGAGGAGAGGCTGAGGGAACTAGGCTTGTTTAGTCTGCAGAAGAGAAGAGTGAGGGGGGATTTGATAGCAGCCTTTAACTACCTGAAGGGGGTTCCAGGGAGGATGGCGCTAGGCTGTTCTCTGTGGTGGCAGTTGACAGAACAAGGAGCAATGGTCTCAAGTTGCAGTGGAGGAGGTCTAGGTTGGATAATAGGAAAAAAAATGTCTTTATGAGGGTGGTGAAGCACTGGAATGGGGTTACCTAGGGAAGTGGTGGCATCTCCATCTTTAGAGGTTTTTTAGCTGTGGTTTGAGAAAGCCCTGACTGGGATGATTTAGCTGAGGTTAGTTCTGTTTTGTGCAGGGGTTGGACCAGATACCTCCCGAGGACCCTTCCAACTCTAATCTTCTCAGATTATGTGATTCGAAGCTACTTGATCAAACACCTCCAGGCTTGAACTCACTGCACCTGATTGTCAGAAGCAGCATGTGACCGACTGGGCTGGCAACAGGCATTTGCTGTCAGCCCAATGCCACAAAATGGGAGCAATGGGATGATGCACGTGCCATGTCCTGGCATCTAAGAAAGGTGTTATTCTTTCCTTGCTGGATAAGAGTGATTGTCTGATGGAAGACAAGCTCCCAATGGGTGTCTGCCCTATTTCTGATGGGCAGAAAGGTGCCCTCGGAATTTTAATAATGGGTGAAAGAGAGGGAGATGGAGAAGGACAAAAGGAAAAAGAGAGAGGGGGACATTTACAGCTGCGTGATGTCTTTGGTCAGTAACTATATCTGGAGTTTTCAAAGGGAACGGGTTTACTTGCAGTTATAACTGGATCCCCCATGAGCTGCAGGTGAGGGAAGGAAGGTGGTGTATGGAAAGAGACACTCAGAACAATGCAGAACTAAGGGGCACGAGGCACAAATGCATGCAGACAGGTCTTTGAGTGACACAAGTGAGAGGCACATCGACACACAACACAAGCGTATAGACGACAGACACAAAGACTGGCAAGGAAAACGAGGCCCGCCAGATGCACCTGAGGAAATGGGACATAGGAGCAAAACACACATGCACAAGAAACACAAACCCGAGACACATGAGAGTCACACAAGCAAGGGATTCAAATACACGGGATGCACACCCGCACAAGGCAACACATGAAACGCACAAGACCGACTCTCACGTGAGCCCAAATAGGATATGTGGAGAGATGGGACAACACCAAAAAAGAGCTTTGAGGTTTTAATTTTTGGGGGAGTGATTACCAGGCAAAAGATGCTCATACTGACAGAGGTTAGTGCCATCAGCAGAGAGAAATGAGCTCTACTGCTCTAATGCCTGCTTATGTGCTATTCCTGAATCCACACTAATGGTTGTTCTGGCATGATGACTCAATTGGGCCAGAAACTGCCCTCTGTTTATCCATCCCTGTACACACCCATCTCTATCTCTGATTATATTTGTGACCATCCCACTGTGGGAGAGTCTGAAGGTTGGCAGCTGCTACATGACCGTGGGAGGTTGTTATTGCCATAAGCATTCCCAGAAGGTCTGATTAATTGAGCCCTCCAGCTGGGGTTGCAGCCACCTGCTATAACTACCATGTAGATTGGGAGGCCAGGGCCCACTTTTCATTGTATTCTTAAAAGCTGCTGAACTAGCTGATGTCCTAGTTTCATTTAAGAGGTCACATTGGTCCTTGTTCTCTGGTAGCTTCTTCTGCCTGGAGGAAGTAATCACGGTAAAACCACTTTAGACGTGCGTCCCACCAACAGGGAGGAATTGGTTGCAAAGGTGAAGGTGGAAGGTCATTCGGGAAAGAGTGATCCTGAAATAAGAGATTAGATGGCATTAGAGTAGATGGCCCTGATTCTAAGGAAGGCTAGAAGGAAAAGCCAGCATGCGTTTGTCAAGTGCATATCACGCTTTTGGAGGACCAAGTTCGAATTCAAAATGACCATGGCAAATCAGAGAATTAGTCTCTGTTCAACAAGATGAATTCAAGAAAGATTAATGCAAAGTACAGCACTTGGGAGGAACAATTCAAATCACAACTACACAAAAGGGGAATAACTGGCTAGACGCACCCAAGAGCTACAAAACAGAAGCATCCCTACAAGAAATATAACCTGAGACACACAACACGCACACAAGCGAGGAACTCAACTACACAAAGCACACCCAGGCAAAACATGAGAAGATAGGAGTGACTCACGCAAACATTCACAAGGCAAACACACACAAGTCCAAGCACTGAATGACCTGATTCACAAAAGCAAGCATTGTTTGTGTTAAGAGTTGAACATTATAGAGCAGACAACGGATGCAGTTCCAGCTGATTCCTATCCCATATCTCATTAAGAGGACAATTAAAATCGCTTCTCCCCAAATAATTAAAATGTCACCCATCAACAATTTGTCAAAAGAGAAGCCAAGCTCTTATGGAAACACACCCCTTCCTCCCCTACCATAGGAGCATGATGTTCGTCAAAAAAAGATGATGTTGCTCAACAGTAGCGTGAACCATTAATAAATGCTCTGGAACCACTTTCTGCATGGCCACTGACCCAGGCCTCCTCCTGTCCGAAATGGCAATTCTGGCAAGAATTTTGGCCGGCCTGGTGAGCCAGGAACCTGCATTTGAGGGTTTAACCTGTGGTCTGGGGTTGTGGATTTTGTCTCCAGGCTCTGCCTGTGTTGGGGAGTGGGTCCTAGACCTGGGGAAGGTGATTGGGTTTAAAAATGGGTGATAGGTCTACCACGTGCTGTGTTTCTTTCCTCACTGGGCCTCATTGAGCAGCTGGCTGTGGACAAGATCGTGGTGGGATTTTTTTTCTCCCTGTAGCATCACTTTCAGCACTTGATCTAAAGTCACTAAAGACTAAAGTCACCCGCTCTAATGGCCCTCCTTTTTTATGGAAAGAGCTGCTGGATGGAGACCGAGCAAATTGGAGTAAGATTGTTGCCCTATTAATAGAATCCTAGAAGATGAGGGTTGGAAGGGACCTCAGGAGGCTTCTAGTCCAAGCCCCTGCTCAAAGCAGGACCAACCTCAGCTAAATCATCCCAGTCAGGACTTTGTCAAGCTGGGTCTTTAAAAGCTCCATGGATGGAGATTCCACCACCTCCCTAGGTAACCCATTCCAGTTTTTCACCACCCGCCTAATGAAAAACTTGTTCTTAATGTCCAACCTAGACCTCCCCCAGTGCAACTTGAGACCATTGCTCCTTGTTCTATCATTTGCCACTACTGATAACAGCCGAGCTCCATCCTCCCTAGAACCTCCTTTCAGGAAGTTGAAAGCCTGCTCTCAAATATCCCCTCACTCTTCTCTTCTGCAGACTAAACAAGCCCAGTTCCCTCAGTGTCTCCTCATAAGTCTTGTGCTCCAGCCTCTTCATCATTTTTGTTGCCTTCTGCTGGACTCTCTCCAACATGTCCACATCCTTTCGGAGTAAGGGGCCCATAACTGGACACAATACTCCAAATTAGGCCTCACCCAGTGCCAAACAGACGGGAATAATCACTTCCCGTGATCTGCTGGCAATGCTCCCAGTAATGCAGCCCAATATGCTACTAGCCTTCTTGGCAACCAGGGCACACTGCTGACTCATATCCGGCTTCTTGTCCACTGTAACCACCAGGTCCTTTTCTGCAGAACTGCTGCCTAGTCCATCGGTACCCAATCTGTAGCCGTTCATGGGATTCTTCTGTCCTAAGTGCAGGACTCTGCACTTGTCTTTGTTAACCTCATCAGATTTCTTTTGGCCCAATTTTCCAATTTGTCTAGGTCACTCTGTATCATATCCCTGCCCTAAAGGGTATTTGGAGGATTCCTCTGGCTGTAAAGCCCTGGAGGTTTGCCGTGAGCTGTCCTCTTGTATGCAGGATTTTATCCCATTAAGCAATGCTTCCTAGGTTCTGCAAGTGTCCGTGATGTACAGGATTGGACAAAGTGAGGACATGGCCTGCTTTCATTGTGGGAGTTTGATACATTGGGTTAATTGGTGCATAAGAAGAGACAGGCTGGCCCTGGAAACAGTGACCCTGGGAAAGGGGGCATTTCTGAGTGTACAGTGCCAGTGGGGTAACTCTGATGGAGTCTGGCTCCTACGCCCAAAGTAAAAGAAACACCCCTTGAAGGCAAAGGGGACCCCAGTTTCTGCAGAGGCTGAGAATTGGGCTAATTTGGTATGGTCCCAGCAGCCCTCACCCTCTGATCTCTCTGAGTTTCATCCCCTCGAGGTCGGCTGTGACTCTGAATTTAAGGGAATGAGGGGGTTCTTTGGGTCCTCGGTTCCCTAGGGAGACTACACCCTGGAGGCTATTGGTAGGTTTTTGGATGAGACTAAGGATAAACATGGAGTAGAGGTGGCAGATTACTTTCTTGATGTTAATCTGCTTTGGGTATAGCTGCATAGATTGAAAAAAATGATGACTAAAGCGTACGTCTCTTTGACCAGTGGAAATGTTGGGGATTAACAGATGGAGGCAATCTTTGTGGTTTTGGTTGAGGTTTTGGGGTTGTTGGTTTTTTCCCTCAGTTGTCTTATTTTTAATGCTGAATACTGATCCGTTGGATAATTTTGTACGTGGCTCTCTGACTGTGAGTGGGTGCTGGCATGTTAAAAATGCATGTCTCCTTCTGAGTACCTGTCCCAGAAAAAGGTGGCCATTTCATTTTTGCAAGAGACTCACCCAGCTGCTGGTAACCTCACTGATTTGCTTCCTTATGGGAAAGGGGACGTTTTTCCTGAGTCACTCTTTTACTGGAAGAACATGGGTTGCTGTTGTCATAGACTCATAGACTCTAAGGTCAGAAGGGACCAATATAATCATCTCGTCTGACCTCCTGCACATTGCAAATCACAGAACTTCACCCACCCACTCCTGTAACAGACCCCTGACCTCTGGCTGAGTTACTGAAGTCCCTCAAATCACGGTTTAAAGACTTTAATGTAGAGAGAATCCACCAGCAAGTGAGCCATCCTCCTTGTGGACACAATGAAGCCTGATTTGGTGGTTGTGCAAGAAGTTGTTCCAGGATGTTTATCGACAGTTTGAGCTACTTTTGAGCAATATTATATTTTTTTGAATTAATGCCTATCCTTCTATTGTAAAGAAAGGCAGGGTGTGGTTTTTTTCCGGGCTTGGATTCTCTTTTGGGACGCAGTTATTTTAATTTGAGGGGGGAGGGCGGTGATTTTAATTGTACCCTCGGAGAGGTTGGATAGGAATCATCTGGAATGGCTCCCAGGATCTGCTCAGTGACTGGCAACCTTTTACAGGCTTCTGATCTGAGTGCTGTGTGGCAACATTTTCACCTTTATACCCAGCAATATCTGGTTGAGTGCCAGCTCTTTCTCTAGGCCTTGTTGACACTGCTTGTACATTTTTACTCATCATTTGTCTCATTTGTTTTCCAGTTGTATCATCAGTATTGTGATTTCAGATCATCGTTTGGTCTTCTTTGCGCTGTCTCTTCCCTTTATTCAAAACCGTTGCCCGTACTGATATTTTAACGCTTGCCTTTTACAAGATCTTCACTTTCAGGACTTTTTCAGTTATTTGGGGGGCAGTTGGGTTGCCTCGCAGGATGTTTTCCCTCCTTGAGGCAATGTTGGGAGGCAGGTAAAGTTAATATGAAATGTTTGTGTCAGTACTACGTGGAGCAGACAATTCTGGGCCTTCGCTGGAGTTAAAACCAGGGATTATGGAAAATGAGAGTCTTTCATGGCAGTAATCTTGCCAGCTTGCACAGGAGTATGAAATACAAACTGCAGCTCTTCTAGGACCTGTTGGATAGAAAGGTTCAGGTCAAGGCCTGATTTCAGGGCCTTGCTCAAATGGATGTGCCTTCTCAGCTTTAATTCAGAGAAGAAACGTTCCAAGCGGAAGATGACTGGCTACTTAAAGACGTTGTTGGGCCACGGTACTTCCAGATCCGGTGGGGATTAGGAACTTTGCTGTACATTTTTTCTCAGGTCTGTGTGCCACAGAGACTGTATGTCCATCTAGGCTCAGTGGCTCCTCAAGGATCTCCTGAGCATCTCAATGTTGGATGGGGAGAGTTTTGACCATGAGCTGACACTCTCAGAACTGACTTCCAGGGAAGGCACCTAGTACTGATGGTTTGCCTAGTGAGTTTTATAAGACCTTTTGGACCCTTCTTGGGCAGGGCTTGCTCCTGGTTTTCTAGAGAAGCATCAGAGAGAAAATACTGTCACTCCGTTGTTGTTGAGCAGCTCTAATATGGTTGCCTAAGAATGGGGAGCTTGGGGAGGTGAAGAATTGGAGGTCTGTGGGCCTGCTTTGCTCAGAATATAAACTTTTTTTCAAAGACCTTGGCAAACAGACTGAAAACTGTGGTTTGTTTGGTCGTGCATCTTGATCAGATCTAGTGTTTCCCCTACAGGTCCATTTTTGATACCCTTTTCCTGTTGTGGGATGTAGTTTTGGCCTCAGAAATGTTTGATTTGCACATTGGGTTGATCTCCCTTGATCAGGTGAAAGCTTTTGACTGTGGAGATCAGTGGTTTTCAACCTGTGATCTGCAGACCTCTGGGAGTTTACAGAGCATGTCTAAGATTTCCAAAGGGGGTCCGCACCTCCATCTGAAAACTTTTAGGGGTCCACAGATGAAAAAAGTTTGAAAACCACTGATGTAGGTCAGGGATATTTGTTTCCCACTCTTTGGGCTTTTGGCTTTGGGCCCAGATATATTTATTTAGTATACTGAAGGAGAATGGTGGTTTGAGCTACCCCATTTCCAGTCTGCATGGAATCAAACAGGGTTGCTTATTGTCTGGGTTATTGCATGCTTTTTCTCCCAGTCATTTCTTGTGGATGTTGCAAACTCACCTTTCTGGCCTTTCTCTCCCTGTTCCAGCTTGTGCTCTGGAGAAAGTCTCTGCATACGCTGATGATGTGACTGTGTTTATTACTATGATTGTGATAGCCAGGTTTTGACTGAACATAAGCATTCTTTTGGGCAGACTTCCTCATCTTACATTAGTCAGGGGAAGAGTGACACATTCCCCATGAGGGGTTGGGTGAACACCCGCCCTCCTGACTTTGCCGGGGCGAAGACTGTGCAGCCAAACTGGCTTTAAGATGCTGGGAATTCTGCAGGGACTGGACGATATTTTGAGTCAGAATTGGGAGGGAGTTGAGGAAAAGCTGCAGAGGTGGAGGTGGTGTTTGCCTCATGTCTCCTTCCAAGGAGAGAACAATTCAATTATTTCCTCTGTGTAGGGGTACAAGTGCATTTTTTTTAATTCCCCCTCCATTTTTTTAAAAAAGAATTCAGAAGGTTCTTTTAAACTTTTTCTGTCTTGGCCATCATCGGCAGAGGCAGAGTATTTTGTGCTTGCCCATTGTGGAAGGGGGTCAAAGTCTCATTGATCTTTTGAGCAGAGTTATAGTCTCTGTGCTTATAGTCTCTGCATTGGTCATTGTTTGGGGATGAGTCTTTCTCAGAAGCACCTGACAGTTGTTTTTCTCCAGTTGGTAGGGGGATTTGTGTTTCGATGGGGAAGGTGTTTTTTTGGATCCTGGGTGCCTCTGTGTTGAGGTCTCATCTGGTTTTTATCAAAGCCTTTTTGATGTCTGAGTATTTTTCAAGCTGATTTCCCAGCTGGATTTTCCAGGGCTGCTTGCTGAACCCCGTGTTTGTAACCCTGACGTGAGGATTCTTAGTCTTGTTTCTAGGAATCTTGTCTTTTCCCCTATTACAGCATGTGTAAGAAAACTGGTTCATTACATTGATTTTACTAATTTTGCATGGGTCTCAGCAGATATCTTTGCTGCCACACTAAATTTTCATTCCATTGGCTGGGTTTTTCAGGTTTTTCTTGGAAGTGGACTCAGCCATCCCATTCAGCCAGTTGTCTCCTTGAGCAGCACAACCCCGATTATGCTAATGGTTCTACTTTCTTGCCTCTTGCTATTGTTGTGGCTTGGGACATTGATAGGCCTGACCATTTGCCTGTCTTCAGTGGGTCTTCTGAAACTTACTTTTAATGGTTTAGGCCATAAGCCAGTGCAGATGTTTGTGGTAATGATTCATCTTTTTCTAATGCTTGTTGATTGTCCCAATTCAATGTGGAGAAGAGAGCTTCTGGTGGAGACTCCATCCATCCATCCACCCCTCCCTCCAGAAGAATTATATACAAGCCTCCAATCATGGGTCTTTGTCATCAGTGCATTTGTGCCTCGACTTCTGAGGTGTCCGTATCATGTCATTTTTGTGAGCCGGAGGAGACTTTTTCTTCATATGTTCCTTATATGTTCCAGGTGACAGCCATTACTTGCTTTATCTCAGTGTAGTTTTTGGTCATTGTCCTTTGGTTTTTTTTAACCCTGTGTGTATTTTTTACTGTTAAATACAGGTTCACAAATCGGTCTGTCATATGTTTTTTGAACTTTATTTTGTGTCAGGAAAAGTTGGCCAGTTTGAAAAGTGGACAATGTACGTTATTTGGCACTGGAGAGGTGACAAAGGCCCTTCTTTTATTGTTGTTGTTATTGTAGTAGTTTTAAACATTCATCTGGCATTCAGATAGTCTTTTAGACACAAAGTATATTCATTTTTCTGTGGTGGGCAACTGCAAATGTTCAAGGGATGGTTTAGGAGGGGTAAGTGTTCTTGAATTTGTAATTCTTTTCTTGTTTTTACTGCATTTTATGGACTGATTTTCTTAAGTGTTTTAAAAGTCATCTCTCCGCATACACACCCATCTCTCTGTCTAATTACCTTTGTGCCCATCCCACTGTGGGAGTCTCTGAAGACTAGAACATGCCACAAACCTGTGGGAGGTTGTTATTGTCATGAACATTGCCATGATTATGAGGCTGCCAAGCATGGGATGGAGCCATCATATATTATTAACATGCAAATTGGGAGATGGGGGCCCACATTGCCTTGTATTCTTAAAAGCTTCTGAATTAGCTAATGTCCTAGTTTCACGTAGGAGGTCATGCTCATCCCTGTTCAGCTGGTAGTTCTTCAGTTAGGAGGAAGTAAGCAGGGGCAAAGCCATTTTAGACTTGATTCTGGCCAACAGGGAAGACCTGGCTGCAAATGTGAAGGTGTGGGGAAATTTGGGTGAAAGCACTCAAGAAATGACAGATTTCATGATTCTAAGGAAAGGAAGGAGTGAAAGCAGCAAAATAAGGACTATTGACTTCAAAAAACAAATTAACAGTGTCAGAGAGATCCCATAGTAGTTTCTCAAGAAGACAATATTAAAGGCATATCTGTCAACTCTCCTGAGCAAAGGAAAGATAGAAAGACTAATACCAGGCCAAGAAGGCTCCATCAGGGGCTCTGTAATGACCTGAAAACCAGAAAAGAATCCTACAAAAAGTTGAAACATGGACAAAGGCTAAGGAGGAATACAAAAGAATAGCATATGTAGGCAGGGACAAAATCTGAAACGCTAAGGCAAAAATGTGTTACACCTAGCCAGGGACATAAAAAGCAATATGAAGAGGTGCTTTAAATGCATCAAGAGTAAGAGAAAGGTGAAGGAAATTGTGGGTCCACTACTTTGCGGGGAACAAAAGGTAGTAACTGATAGCATCAAGTTAGCTAACGTGTTTAATGCCTCTTCTGCTTCAGTCCTTACT